>CACRXP010000034.1:358154-384499 GCA_902702965.1 Spirometra erinaceieuropaei | reverse complement strand
CTGCGGCTATTTTGTGGTGTTCCATAATCACATCGGACCCATTTGGTTTCCGTTTTACGTCTGAGGTTAGGATTAGGGTACTGGTTAATGGTTCCTGATTTTCGGGTTACGGTTAGGGTTTGGGCGTACGATTAGGTTTGAGTATTACGGTTAGGTTTTCCAGTTACGGCAATGTCTAGGGGCTACGGTTGCGTTTACGATTTCGGTTACGGTTAGGGTTGCCGTTAAGGTTAACGGTTAACGTTTAAGGTTAGGATAAGGGTTAAGGTCGCCGTCCGCTTCCCCATTCCTGGCTAACAACTGCGATCTAACCCGAAAGTTGAAGGGAAGGCACACACGGAGGGCCCCGGGGGGGACGCACTAATAAGCTGAAATCGACGCAACTGCGCCATTTGGCGGCAGAATATCGGCGAAGCACGTGTCTGGTCTTTGAGATGTCAGTATAGCAAACCATGCACGCCTAGCTGCGACTTCGGCCGCGCCAGCTCCCTTTTGTAGTTGATGTTGTTGGTTAAAATTCTGTTCAACTATTGTGTGGACTAAGGGATGTGAAGTGGAGCGCCAAGGTGCGGGATCTGCCACTCCACCCACCTATGCCCTCACTCATCCCCGGTCTTCTTGACATCGGGCCCAGGCGGGAGAGGGGGAGAGTGTGGTAGATGCTGCGCAAGTCTACCATCACTAAACTAATTCACGCACAAGCCACCGTGCCTGCTTCACCTTGTTGTGGAGCACATGGTGGACATCGTCGGATGCGACGGTTGAACTGTCGTATAGTAAACCACGCAACTCGTACATACCCCATGTTGAATTACCACCTAACAACTGTTCTCTAAGGAAACTGAAAATACACAATCAAGTCGTCTCTCCTCTATTGTCCGATAGATGTAGTATCAGTGGCAGAATATCGGCGAAACACGTGTCTGGACTTTGAGCTGGTACCTGTGTTGTTAGTGCAACACCTAAATACTCTTGGCCGCTAGTTGGCAGGTTAGTTTGCGAATTACGTATTCAAGTACCACTCAGTCTTCTCTGCGGATGCATGGCTTAGCAACCGATCTCGACGGAAACCGACAATACTCGGTGAAATCGTCTCTCCTTCATTGCCCAGCGAACGAAAGAGCAGCTATAGGTAGATTGTCAGTTTTTCTTATCCTGCGAGAGTGCTTTCTGTTGTTCCCAATGTTGTCAATATCTTGTTGGTTCTCCAAATTTTGTGTCTATGTTAATAGTCGGGCACTGAAATATGGGGACCGGTAAGGACCGGGTGAACGCCCCCAAGCATCTGTAGTATGCAAAGAATGCCTTCTATCCTTATTTAAGTGGGTTTCAGTCCGACACGATTATTTCGGTTTGGTGTTTCATCGTACAAGGTTGGGTCGTCTGTTATGGACGGTCTGGTGCAGTATCTACAATGACCTCAGCTCAGAAACTTGAGAGCCGATCGCTGTAGACACTTGATGTTTATTTTTTTTAATTGTACCACCTAATTTCGGCTGCTATATGTCAATGCACAGAAACATTTCCGCCCAAAAAACGAATTTACCAATTATCTATACTTATTTTGCCATTCCTCTATGCATACGTAGGCCCCGCCCGTGAAATCCCTATGACCACTTTTTCCCGTAAGACGGGTTGTGTGTGTTTTGAGTCCTTCACCCGATCGTTGCCTGGGAACCTCCTCCCGTGTTACTGGTTGTCGTGGCCTACATTCTGGGGAGTTAGGGTTCGTTGTATATGGGTTAGGAGTACAGCTAGGACGTGGGAACTTGGCGCGAAGCCACGTGTAGTACATATTTCCATTTCCGACCCCTTCAATGAACTTTCAGTGTCGTCGAGTTGAGCACCCCCCTCCCCCCGACTTCTGCCAGTAGGGTTGGTCCCAGTTGTTGAGTCCTGCGATCCCAGCGGCGGCCCCTGCCAGTTAGTCCACTTTTACGCGACAAGTGATTTAGCAGACGCCGTCCATGATCGACTGTTGTCGGTTTTATCCTCACCACGCCATTGCGATGCATTACTTGTTCTCTTACGCTGTAGGTAAAGCAAACGCGTCCACTTTTCCGTACCTACAACCTCCCTCTTCCCCTCCTCCTCCTCCTCCTCCTCCTCCTCCTCCTCCTCCTCCTGAAATGTTGCAGACCGTCTGTTCCTGTCGTGAACTATCACTAGCACGGAGCTGATCAAATCGCGTGTTTTGTGCGTTTTCGCTGTCAGCTGACGGAGTAAGTTTGTCCGTCGCAAGGCCGAGGGTCAGGCTGACGTGGTCTGCATGCTGCACCCCGCCCCTTTGCTCGTCCGGAGTTAGGGGCAGAGTCGTGTCTGCAATACGTAGACGAGCTAGTGAACTTTTTCGACCAACAATACGGCCATGTCCATCGCCGCGCATGTTGTTTTTGTCTTGCCTCAGAAATACAGCGCGTAAGCCTAGTCAGATGCTGCACATTTTCTCATAGCCATTCAAACTGATCCAAAAACTCTTATGAAACGCGGCGGTGGGAATGGGGACTGGGACCGATCCCGCTCGAATTCCTCTCTTCGTGGTCTAACTTCCGCAGCCAGTTGTCGGGGCAAGCCGTCTCCCCCTCCCCGACTCGTCCACACGCCGTCCGCGTGACGATGACGCGCAAGGTCTTGACGGGACTGAAGGTTTACCCAGCCTATCAGATGAGCCAGAAGCCCAGTCTACAAACTGCCCTCGCAAGGTCATTGTCTGATTGGTCGATTAGCAGTCCGACCTTGTACATTCTATATGACCTAATCAGCCATTCGCAAAAGTCTCCTTCCTGCGGCTTGTGTTCGTAATAGGTTATTCGTCGGTGCCACTGCTTCCGTCTGCCCTAGTTGTTGTGTTCTGATTTGGGGATTTGTTGGAGAAGAGTTGTCTGACTGTAAACGAATGAGGATGTGCGGCTGATTATAATGTCGGTGATGTGTAGAAAGTGTACACATCTTGATTATCGAAACGGGTAACGAACGCGAGACTTTGTCTCCCCAAGGGAGAAAAAATTTTCCGTTTAAAAGCAGAAAAACAGCCATGTTGAATGGAGATTAGAATGGCGAATCAGTTTTAAAACCCTGCTTTTTACGCGCCAGTTACCGTTGCCTTCTATCGGGGAAAACGGACGAACTGTCTGATTTGTTACCGACGTTCAATCTTCCAGAGAGGGACAAGCAGAAATAGTCGTTTCTTATGGGTTGACAACGTTGCAGTTAAGTGTATTCACAGCCATCGCCTTCATTGGGGCATTTGCACAAGTAGCGACGTTGGTTCAATATGATAAGATGACTGTTAGGTCAAGGGCGTCCCCCTTGTTTCGGATTTCATCAACACAAAGACAGATAGTTGAAGAAGGAAGATTCAACGTGCTAGCAGACAAAACAAACCCCGAGAGCGTATTTTGGAGAAACTAACTACGTTAGCAAACCACACGATAACTTCTCAGCGCTGAACAACACCGACTATCCCTCAGGCTATTTTGCACTGCCCCTAACCGATTGATGTGAAAGGATGAGCTCGGAGGAGAGGAGGAGGGGTGGGCGATTAGAACGCGAGTGATGGGAAGTAGGAGTTTGAGTAAAAACACTAAGCACAGCCGTGGCAACACTAGTTTATGGCATGATGCGCTTGCCGTCGCGCAGCCTAGAGCATCGGCTGCCAAACACTAACAAGAGCCCGAGAAACCAATTTGGAGTCGGGGAAATGTTTGCTGCCTAGCCAGTTTTTGTGAGTGAGTGATTTTAGTCGCGCCTGTGGAAACCAGTTTGAAACAGGCTACACTGTATGCTGGCTGCATCCGCGTGCGTCTAAATTGCCAACATGCAGCAAACAGTTTAACTATAGTCCTAGCGTATACACTAACAAGCCAAATTTTTCCCGACACATGATATAGCGCTGATCAACGCCTTAAATGTCTATTCGGCTTGTACTCCGTCTTCCAACGTTTTATTTGCGGCGTCATCCTAAATCAGACTGTAATTCGAGAATGCGATTATGAAGCTTTCGAATAAGCATTATTTCCTTCCGCTTAGGTTGGCGCGACGAGTCGAATGCAACTTAACTCCGATCCCAAAAGACCTGACTGTTAAAACCACAAGTAGCAGTGTTCTAGGGGAGGGGTGTGAGGACATGGGCGAAGAGACAAGTCTCTGAAGAGTGCACACCCCGCCCAGATGCTTTAATTGTGCATGCCAGTCGTCCTTCCGACTTCCCAAGTCATCTGCTGTCGCGAGGGGAGCAATGTTTGTGTACTATCATCTCGTCGGCGATGTGGCATTCGTCCGGAGGACATGCGGAGAGCCCCCCCCCCACCCCCGGTGGCAGCACTGGTTGTGTCCTCCAGCCATGTCAGGGGGGCTTGTGGTGGGGTGCGTCTGGCGTGCGCGTGGGGAAGCAGACGGGTGACCCCCGCCGCGTGAGTCACTGCGATCGCGCGGCCCAGGATGCGGGACGCTGCATCTCCAGCCTCAAAACGGGGGGAGGGGTGTGTCTACCTGGCGAGGTCTGGCCATGTAGGCGGCTGCGGCGGGGATCCACCGCGTACTGCGCGTCCAACGGCCCCTCTGGTCCATAAACCGAGTGCCAAGACCACTTGTGCGTGCGTGAGCTTGGCCATATCCTCTCCCGATATCTCGGCGATGCCTACTGCCTAAGCCTTCCCCGATGTCAGAGATAAGAAAACATAGTGGTGGAGGGACGCCCACCGATCGCGTTGCGGGACATAGACGTCCTGTTATGCCTTGGGCCTCAATTTCGAGCCCAAACAGCAGCTGCACAGCGGTGCATGATATAGGCAGAATGTTATTACTGAAAAACACAAGATGAACTGGAATAGACATTCCTGGTTTAGTCGTCCTCATCAGCTAGCCATGCCCAACACCAGGTTTTGCAAACCCTGAGGTCCGGTTCTGCGACCTGTTGGTTAGAGTCCAACGTCTTAATCACTAGGCTGCGGACTCGCTGTCTTGTCGGTTGCGATCGAGTGTGTTAACAGTGGCGGAGGGGCGCTCACCGATCGCGTATTAGGTTATGTGTCAGATTCATAAGCCAATGCCGCCCTCTGTAACTTAACCACGAGTCTGGCCGTTTGCTGGCTCATGCATTCATTCTCCTACTTCTTACTGCACCCCTATAGTGTCCGAATAGCATTACTGGCAAAGACAATCGGACACCATTAACCGGTACCCTAATCCTAACCTCAAGCGTAAAACGGAAGCCAAATGGGTCAGGTGTAATTATGTAATCCCACAAAAAGCCCCAGTAAACAACCCCCCAGCCACCTGTAATACGGGGCCTGGCTACTAACTGCGATCTAGCCAAGACAAGGGCTACTAGGAGTGCCATTTATAGTCCTCAGCCAGCCGCACCCAGTCCCGAAGTGTGCAATCCCCGAGGCTCGAACTCGCGACCTGCTAGTTAGAAGTCCAACGCCCTAATCATTGAGCCAGAAGCTCGTTGTCCTACCGGTTACGATCGGATATATTAACGCTGGTAGAGGAGTGTGCACCGAACACGTTACAGAACTTACCCGTCCCGTTGTGCCTTGAGGATCGCTCTCTCGAACCCCGCCACCAGCTGCAGAACAGCGCTATTTTTCCTGCTTTGTTTGAAAAGTAGTGTCTGCATACGTAGACGAACGAGAAGATCGACCTCACACTATCTTCCCTCTCTCATGCGCCGGTGATGAGGTAATGAGTTTGGGCGCACTGCCTAACAGGGCATGGATGTCTCCGTATGTACATATGGCATAGGACAGCAGTTAAGGACTCATGTGAATTACCACAACTCGACGAGAACTGCTCCCCTTTCAGCTCAGAGAGAGGGCGTGACTATAAACCAGTCCAAGCCATTGCCTTTATAAAAATGTGGGGGCGGGGGTCGATTACGCTGTCCTGGTCCCGCGTGTAAGTGCAATGTGGACATTGAAAGTAAAGTAAGCCGAAGGGTGATGCTGAAATCGTTGGTGGAGAAAGTAGCCGGGGCTGAAACGGGAAAGGAAACCTGATGTATGATAAATGTACCGCGAGACTGAAGGAAGCCTAGAATCCCCGCAAAAGACCTGACTGACAGGACACGCGGAGCAGCAATACACCAAACCTAAAAAGTAAACCTAATCCTTAACGTAATTATACACCTAACGCTAGCCCTAGACTTAACACTAAACCTACCACAAACCAAAGCCCTGACCCAAATCCTAACCCCAAGACCAAATGTAAACCGCAATCCAAACCCTAACTCTAACCCGAACCCTTAAATTTAACCCTAAAACTAACCTCACCTCTAAACCGAAACATGAGAATGCCCTTTACTGTTTTAGCCTTAACTACTTTCCTACCAACGATTTCAGCATCCTCGGTTGGTTTACTTCACTCGCAATGCCCGCATTGCGCTTAAACTTGGGACCAGGACAGCGTAACCGACCCCCTATCAAAATGTGTGCTACATTGACTGCGTCAGTCGTCGTTAATGCCTTTACCTACACCGTGCGGGAGACTGCGAGCTGGATCTAGATGATTTTCTTGTCTGTATCCATGCCAGTATCCGCCGCCAGTACCTGTGTGCTGCGGAGGTCGAACCCACGACCTCATTCGAGGATGCTAGGAGCTGTTAGCTTGAGTCGGGCGCCTTAGACAGCTCAACACTCAGGCGCATGAAGTCGGCGCCAGGTCGTGTGTGGGTACGCGTAGAAGGGCTGTTTAGCTGTGCTCGAGCCCACCTCCGGACATTGTCTTGTCATCGGATTCAGTAGCTCCACCTCACTGTAATTTGTTGTTATTGAAGATGATGGCAGTACTTGTAGTGAAAACAGTACTGGTACCAGTCATAGCAGCAGTGTTTGTAATTGTAGCCCTGTTAGCCATGCGAATGACGGAAGTGACGTCAGAAGCTACAATGCTAATGACAGTACTACATCGTGGTGTCATTCGCCGTTTTGCCGGTGACAGTATTAATATTGATAATAGCATTGGTAACGCACCCAAGATTTGTGAGCGTCCATGTCATGTCAAGCAGCCTGGTGTGCGCTGGCAGTCCTCCGGTACCCGATTCTCTGGCGGTAGATGCGCTTGCGCTCGCACTGGTTATACCGGTCGTGTGCATGGCTGCCCAGTCATTCACGCCTTTTCTGTTGTTGTTGGTCAAGTATTTATTGTGGACCAGGGGGTGTGGAGTGGAGCGCCAAGGAACGAGTTCGTCCGCGCCATCCACCTGCCCCAGCACCCCGCCCCCGGTATTCTTGACTCTATCTTGACACCGGGCCTAGGTTGGGAGGAGGGAGTGCAGTAGATACTGCGCAAGTCTGTCACCGTGCCTGCCTAACCTTGCTGTAGAGCACACAGTGAATGCGAAGGTCGAACTATCGGCGCTAGTAATACAAACATTACCGCAAGTAGATAAAATAACAGCAGTTGCAGTACTGCTGGTAGTTACGGCGGCAGAGATAGAAGAAAGAGAAGGGCTGCTGGTAGTTGTGGAAGCGTTACCAATAATGGCGGTGATAATGGTCGTAATATCAGTAGTACCAGCAGTGGTGGTAGTAATGATATATTACTAGTAGTGTCAGTGATAGCACTTACAATAGTAATGCTTGTAGTACCTGTTGTCCCATGGACGACAGTGTTTGTGTCGTCTGCGTTATCAGAATCGGCGTTGGTTTTATGCTGGTAGAATATGAGGTCATGGTGGTGGTTGGCGCTTTTCGGCACCACTAGCACATCGAGAGGCGTAGCATCGTCAACTACCTTCAGCGTTCGTTCTGTGGCGTGCGCGCGCGCGTCTGTGTAACTGTAAGCCTCGGGCTTAACAACGACACCACTCCTCAGATGTCCTTCCTCCCAACTTGTTACGCCGCTCCGCTGCGATTGGTCCTTGGCAGGCGAATTTTAAGTCAAAGCAGTTGGCTGATTGGATAAGAAGCCCTTCTCCTCAGCGCCGTTGGCCGAGACTGTAAATACGCAGAAAATCCCTGCTCCCTCGCCTTAGCTTGCGCTTTCAGCCTTCACGACTCTCATCAAATGAGAAGCCAATTTTTAATCTTTTATCACAGTAGTGTGCAACTCGAGTGTTCAGCTGTTGGCCGTTCTGGCGGTTGCTAAAAATGCTTGAGTTCACGGGGTGGTTATCCCACCTCCTGGTTTCCATTTATCGCTTTTCGGCGGCCACACTTACGTAACCGCTCTGCTGAATGCTGCCACGTGAGGGTAGCCGGTATATCTCATCACATCAAGGTGAAGGAATGTGTACAGACTGGTTAGGTTAGGCAGAAAAGGTAATTGACTGGGCCTTATGCCACGTCAGCTACGGTGGCAAATTTCATGCAGGACCATCTCGGACCGGTCTCGCCACTGGACCAGAGCGTGATTGTCAAGTTCGGTGCTGTGAAAGTTCCCCCATCCATCATAATCCAAATGTCCCACGTGCTATTTCCACCTCTATACCACCACACCCGCCTAGGTAATGAGGACTTCTAAGCCCTGAAGCAACAAGTGTCGCGTCCGATGCGACCCAGGTTACTTCGGGCGGTCACATGATGGTCTTAGCAGCCTTTGTTGTAACGACCCACCCAGTCTCTCGCGGTTAAGTTGGAAATGTTTTGTCCGTATGGTCGGTCTCCTGCGACTGTGGAATGCTACAAGTGCTACTCAACTCGGTCCCCACTGGTAGCGTTCTCCGTTATGTACCCTGATAACCACTCGACCAGAACGGAAGAGGGCCCGGCCACCCGAAAAATCTCTATAAAACACTGACATTTTCGACCTCAGTAAGTCCAGATTTTTGAAGGCCGAAGGCAGATACACGGAAGATAGCATCATAATCTCGCCTTAATTTGAATCCGCTGTTGGTCTCAAAGATCTTATTTTCCACAGGGTGCAGTTCCTACGATGGGACGGGCAGCTGTTGTGAATGTGGCCCAGCTTGTCTCGTATTCACAGTTCAAACAGATGATCCTCGAACACAGTAAGTCTTGCAGATTTTCGTGACAGCCTGTTTGTTTAATGCTTACTCGCGCTTGTGTTTTGACACCGAACGCGCTTGCAGTTGGAAATGACGCATAGAGCCCCCAGACTGACCCTAAACGTTTTGCTCTAATACTTTCCAGAGTTAATGACAGACGGTGTCGGCGTCTACCTGGTATCTAGTATGTGCAGCGCACTTATTACGACCATCGCCTCACTTCCTGTGGACATCGCGAAGACAAGAATACAGAACATGCGGACAATCAACGGCAAGCCCGAGTATTCAGGCATGATTGTAAGTTTATCAAATAAGCACACCCTACTGAAGATATGTTCAGTAGACAATGTGTGAATCATTATTTTTTACCCGATGCAGGACGTTTTCTCCCGCGTCATTCGCCAAGAGGGGGCGACAGCGCTCTGGAAGGGTTTTACACCCTACATCCTCAGGGTCGGACCGCACACAATCATAACCTTTGTTGCTCTGGAACAACTCACCCGAGGTTACAACTACTATATCCTGGGGAACAGACGCGGTTCAAGCAAGAGCGGTTTATAGCCCCAGTGAGAGCCCTGACGACGGTAAGTCTGTTTGAGTAATTGTGTTTCGCTCATCATCTAACAATCAGTGTTTTGGGGTGGTTTTAAGAGTGAGGACCTTAACGGTAGTTGGTTATGATTAGAACTCAGTAATTTGGCCACGAGCTGTTGGCGGTATCAATTAACTAGGACTGGAAGCGGTAGGGGCCGGATGCAAAAGTTTATACACTTTCTGAAAATGTCTAGTAGCTGGACACGCGTGGCCTTTTTAGACCGCCTGCCTGAACATCCGGAGGGGGAACCGTCTCGTTTACTGTCCAAGGTGCAGGCTTCCCTCGCAGCCTCATCCGGGTAAAGTGGAATGATACCCCTGCTAGTCGACGAGGAGTTGGCGTTTGCATGGTAACTGTCTATGCACTTGAAGATCGACTCAGAATGGCTGGCTGGTACGATTAGTCTGAAACTGGCCTGTGGACCCACAGAATGATGTAGGCATCCCAAAAGTGCTCCACTAAGAAGGCTTAGGCTCCAAGGCTCGAAGCCCTTTTTTAGCTGCCGTGATTGTCATTTGCCGGTTAAGTACGCTATCTGATAGTAACTTGAACTACAGAATTGAAACTTGCATTTAGGTAGCAGTGTGGAGTTTCCCACAATTCTCCCTTGACATAATCTTAAGCGCCGTAGGTAAGCATTTAAAAGTCTTTGGCAGTGCATGTTGGGTTGTGGAGTTTTCCGTTTCGAGGACGTTACCGAGTGATTGTTGCCCTTGATCTGGCGACTTCTCTGCGTTTGTTTCCAGGCGACAAATAGGAGTCTAGGCCTCCGGAGCGGATAATCGTAAGATGGACTGGACACGTATTTACTACCGATAGTTCGGTCGTCGTCACTGACAGTGCCTATTGCGTGCTCCATAGCAGGGTGGGAGCAGGGACGATGACTTGCGCGTGAAGTAGGTCATGGCAACATCTAAAGCACTCGCCTCACCCACCTGGGCCCGGTGTCATGGCAGAGTCAAAAACTAATAGAAGCGAAGATGCGAGTTCCAGGAAGTAGTCGCGAAGACGGAGACACGATCGCTGGAACAAGTGCTTTATTAGCCTTCCCTGATGTCCTCGTCCGTCGCAAAGGTTGTGGTGCCTTAACAACCAAAGTATTCAGGAAAGCTACAAACACGACGCAAGTACTGAACTGCAACAGCTCAGGACCAGACAACCCCACCAGAATTAAGAAGGCCGCACGGAGATAGCCTGACGCTGAGTTTACCCGGTGGGGAAGAACAAGAACCGCCAGACCGACCGCCCGACAAAGGTTCAATCAGCTCCCCTTGACGGGGTGTTGACACACAAAGCACGCAAGCAAAATGCCCATCAACCATCTCCCGAGAGGCCGAGGCAGCGAGAGGAGAGAAAAATCGATCAGCATGGGGCCGACAAACACAACATGCCACTTTAAATTAAATCTATGATCGATTAAGTGCATTTTACGCTTTGACAATGGAGAGCCGACCAAGCTCTTTGAAACGTCAGCATTTAAATAAACCTGTTCCGGAGAGCCTATCTTCTTCTTCTTCTTCTTCATACAACAACAACCACCCAGTCAGTCACCAAAGCAGTTGCATACGGGCGCTATACCAGCGGGCAGACACACTTCAGTGAACTGGAAGACAAGGTTGCTGAGTTACAATATCTTCGGCGGGTGCTTAGATTAGATGGCTATCCCCGCATCTTCTTCAACCAGTGCCTGCGTGAATGAGGCGAGACAAAATCCAACCGGCCCCAAATTTCGGCGAGCTGTCCCACACATTAAGAATGTCTCGGAAGCCCTCAGCCGCCTCCTTACGTCCCTTGGAATTGGAGTTGCACACAGACCGGAGGCAACGATAAGGCGCCAGATCATGAGGCCGAAAGACGCGCTGTCACGGCAGGAAACATCTGGAGTCGTTTACCGGGTATAGTGCCATTGTGGGCAAAGCAGCTATGTCGGAGAAACCGGACTACAACGGTGGACGCGGATGGCCGAGCACGCGGCAACAGTGAGGAGGAACGACACCAGCTCCCAAGTCAAGACTCATTCGACGGGGCCCAACCACACATTAAAGTTTGACGAAGCAAAAGCTAGAGGCGACAACGGCGTGAGCCGTGAACAGCTCGAGTTATCGTTTCCCGGTCCCCTCCCCCCGCTCCATATTTGGCGCTGAGACTTTGTCTAGGCAAAGGAGTTAGCCGCGAGAACGTGCGGATAACCACTGTCCCCAATATCAATGTCGGCAAGCCAAATCACCAAAGAGTCCACACTGATGAAGAAACCCGGTATTCAGCCACTCGGCAGCGTGCGGTGAGTGCGGGAGCCGGTAATCTTGACTGGCATACAGGTACATAGCAACTACATGACAACGGCATACTCCAACACCTAGTCAGTCGAGCTGTGATGCAGTCGGGAACTGCCAACCGTGATAGGCATGTAGCGGCCCAGCAACTACATCCTATAAATATCGCAATATCTGGGCAATCCAATACCCTTATCTGATTCTGTCCCTGATGATGGATTCGAGTGAGGATCCGAAACGTCAGGTTGATAAAGCACTTGTCCCAGCGATCGTGTCTCCTTCTCCGAGAGTCAAGAACACCGGAGGCGAGAGAGAGAGAGCGGAGGTGGCTGGCATGACGAAAAGCCCCACTGGTCCACAACGTACGGCTGCCACCTACAGCCAGACACATTTAGACAGGCTGAATTGCAAAACTTGCCAGCAGTGAGCAAGAACTGGAAGCGACGTCTTTGGCTTGTTAGGCCGAGATCGAATCAGTGGGCAAATACTTGATTTGACTAGTTGAACCGCTTCGTAAAACCGCGTATTGTTTATAGGCGTAAGATATAACAATCAGTAAGATGATCTGAGCCGAAAATGGTATCATAATCCTAACACATGCACTGGGTGAGTATCCTAAGCGGGTGTTCCGCTGGTTTTGTGGATACACATGACTACAAGGGGTTCATCTGATCAGTTATCAGTTTCTGTCTATTCGGGGTTCACTTTTAGTTCCTTGAGGTATAATTGAAGGGTTCTGGACAGTCTTCCGTAGTGACGTGACGAAGTTTCCAACTTAGGAATTGTAAATTCTGACTGTCGGATGCATCGCATACGGAAAACACACAATGTATCCGCAGAAGTCGGCAGTCTTTAACGCAATTTTTTGCGCAGGGATCCAGCTGAGCGTAGGAACGAACGCCCCATCTGAAAGACTTGACTTCAGGTCTTTCTTTAGTGACTTTGGACGAAATTGCTATTTGACTTGAAGAATGACTACCGACCGGATCAGCCATTACTAGCTCGCTTGCTGGCGTCGGCTACTTGAATCCCGACTTCCCGCCGGGACAAACCGAGATTTGAGATGGCATCAGCCGAGCGTTGATCATCCGAGTCATGACCTGTTGAGTGGGCTGCGAGTCTATATCTTGTAGGTTGAGGTCGGGCATGATGAAGACCACATGAGAACAGCAGTTTGGTTTAATCACCAGAAGTCGCATGAGGATGGGAGGGTGGACTCAATCGGTGAACCAAATACGCAGCAACTGCAGAGAATCGACGAGACCTGTTCGGACTCACAGTCCCACACGGACTGCGCCGCTGCTCCATCAAAACGGAGGACCGCTTTGTTTCATGGCATCCGCCGAGCCTGCTTCAACCAGTGGCGACTGGTTTACGTGCTGCGTGTGGCGCCGGTCCGACGGAAGTTCACTCCACGTTAGTCCCTGCTTCCACTCTCATCAGGACGGCTCTCAAAGGCTACCAATGTGCGCCGTCGGCACCGCATCATGGCAGTTCCACAACTTGCCCGAAACTCACTACCCCATTACAAGTCTTGGTCTAGGTTGTCACTCGACGGAATAACGACGGTCAGGCTGCAATGACCTTGATGACGCCGCCCGCGCCTGTGAGACCCGAGTCCATATGTTGCGCGCGGTAGACGGCGAATTCACGTCCGGTCACAGCGCCCAATTCGGTCTTGAATCGGGCTGGTTTGGACGCGTTAATGGGTCCCCGGAAGGAGAATGGCGTCGACATGGCCATAATCTATCACTTGACTTCCTCACTAAAACGCGACCCTTGCCTATCACGACGTGGGATGGGATGACCCAGCCTGAGAGTCAGGCCCCGTTGGTTCCTAACGTGGCCTTCATGACAATCGTTTGTGCGAGATTTGAAACCGCCTCGCTTAGTCAGAAACTAGATGGCGTGTGACATGCCGACGGGCTATTGGATTATGTTGGCCACTGTGCCCGAGTGGCACTAATACGGTGCCTACGGGGAGGGAGGCGTGCGGACGTCCGACTCATTATTAACTATCGCACGCGCAAGTCGCAACCGCGCCCTCCACGGGTCCGTAATGGAGCTCGCTGATTGGAACGGTCGACCTGTCGAGTTAGGGGTATTTGATTCAGATCATGAAAAGCAGTATTCCTAGCAGGAGCGGGACTCTCACGTTCATTATCCGCTCAATTGCATGGATGAAACCATTATTAATGCGCGGGCTAGTTCTCAGCGCTTACCGAACTAATGATGGCGCACCTACTCCTGGATTACTAACATACTTCCTTCTTTTTTTAGTGTCGTGACGGCTCTCCTTCGACCCTCGGATGGAAGAACCGTCCCCAGATGCCTCTTGCCTACCCCTCTCAGTCACTCTTCGGGCGCTTATTTCGCTCGTCTTCATTCCAGATACTACCCTGTCATAATCCACCCCTTTGAGTTGTCACCTCTTCTGTTGTTTATTGAGGCCAAGCTACCTCTGTGCACAGTTTAAGACGTCTTAAACTACCTCATTTCCCCCACTTGCTTGACAACGAATACTGGCAGCTCCCCGTCCTCTTGCGTGGACAGCAATGTATACTAATTATTACCCCGTTTTCCGGTCTCGTTTTCCTGTCCAGCCCAACCTTTACGTGAAGGGGGATGGGCAACTGGCGACCGCCCTTCTGACTGCCCACGGTGTGTCGACTTGGACACTGGTTGTTTTTTGACAAGCAGGACCGGCGGCAGAAGTCTGATGTGGTTCGCGGGGCCTCACCAATGCGTTCTAGCATGGATGTATGTTGCCTTAATATTTTCACCCACATGCGGGCTCCACAAATCACTGAAGAATCAAACATTCCCATGCGTTTTACGAGGCGATATCGATTGAGTTGTTAAAGTCACCGCAACGCCGCAGAGTACCACTCTCCCATTAAGTAGATTAAGCAACGACGGAGGGGGTGCTGTTTCTAGGGCTCTAATTCCTAACACAAATGCTGACGGAGATGCTGGAGAACGAGCCAAATTTCTATGGCGGCCAGGGTTTTGACATGTACAGCTTTTCCCACGAGCGACAAGAGGATATACTTTGTCGGCATGAGTTAAGGGGTCAGTCCTAGGAGATCGAGTCCTCCGAGAGCTGTTCAGTCAATCGATGACATTTAGGCTTAGATTTCTCCGCTTTGGTGTTGAAAGACCGAGAAAAAAGCAAGACTAGTCAGTTTTTTTCGCGTTTAACGGGTGACGGCCCAATTCCATGCCGGGAGTTACTAGGAACCGGAATGGAGTGAGAAGATACATGTTCACGTAACTTGGGGCCTCAACGCTCTTTGCGCTTGTGGCGGCGTACCACTGCCCCAAAGGGAGGGTGCCATTACACAATGCGGGTGGAGACCACTGACACGCCTGCCGAGACCTTTCCAAGTAGGAAAGACGGTTAGATTTGGCTTTCCGACTACCAAAAATTATGCCGAATCAACTACCACATAACCAGTATGTTAGTGCCGACAAAGACAAGGGGGACTGGAATGGCCATTTCAGGCTTATTAGTCGTCGTCAGCCAGTCATGCCCAACCCCGAAGTGTGGAACAGTCGAGGCTCGAACTAGCGACCTGTTAGTTAGAAGTTCACGCCTCTAACCACTGCATCATGAGCCCGTTGCCCTGTCGGTTTCGATCGGGAATATACAGTGGTAGGGGGCGCTCACCGATCGTTCTTGCGGAACTCACTCGTTACGTTGTGCCTTACGGGCTCTCTCTCGAGCTCGACCAGCAGCCGCACAGCGGCGCATGATATAGGCAGTATGTTATTACAGACAAAGACAAGGAAGACTGGAATGGGCATTTCTGGCTTATTAGCCGTCGCCTGCCAGTCATACCCAACCCCGATGTGTGGAACACCCGAGGATCGAAGTCGCGACCTGTTAGTTAGAAGTCCACGCCTCTAACCACATAACCGTACATCCATTTTCTACTGTTTGGTCGTAAGCCTGCTCATGAAGTGTGCAATGTTCCAGTTAGTGTTACCTTACATTGATTCTCAGGGTGTCTCCGTAGCAGCAATAATGATAGGAAATATCTGCTCATAAACAGCCCACGTGCTGAGGGGATGTCATGTTCAAGAAAATGGAGTCGTTCTCGATCGGATGTAGCCAGGCAGGTAAATTTGGGAGCCTATGATTTTCTTGCGATGGACTTGTATACTAGCCCCACACCAATGCCAGACGCTTGTTCGGTTGACCCTAGGATTATTGTCTTGCATTACCCTTTTAGGCAGAAAGTCAAAATAGCGGTAGCAGTATTTCACTATATACAGTGGCCGGGCATGTGTCTCCGACGGTAATGCACAGAGAACCATTACCAGTTTTGAAGAGTTAGTTCTCTAGCCCATATTCGCTGTTCCGCACCCATTCTAGACGGCAGAGATGTGTCTGGAAAGAAGCTTGCCAGTACCTTTCGGTCGCCCGTGATGTACGGACCACGACCTGCGCGATGAGAATGGTCCGTCAATCCGCAAAGAGGAGCCCCATTGATCATATACTCCAGCAGAGCTGGGGAGAGCGCATCGGGGAGATTATTGCTCCGGCCTCTCGCGAGGGTTGCATCTCCTTCTGTAATAATAAACTCGAGTCCACCGAGCCTGCTCAGATGGCAAGCCATCTTGCAACAGAACTGACCACAGGGAATTTCCACTGACAGAGCCAAAAGCTGGGGTGAAATATGCGAGGTACACGAATGGGTTGCTCGCAGCACTAATGTGTTCGATGACTAGGCAAGCCGAAAAGTGTTGATAGAAATATTGGCGCCCCAGACGAAGGGGGCATTGGCTCTCTTGCTCATGAGTCGCGGCACAAGTGGAGGCGATTGAGAAGACTTCCGCAGCAATACCAAGGAGACTGCAACATTAATTATTACATGGAGTTGCCATTTTCCCTGCGGATTGGCGCAAGAACAACGTTACTCCAATTCGTGGGTACGACAGTGACTCTAAAATCGGGTCAAAAGTTGTGCAACCGGTCGAACACTGCTGACGGACAGCGACACTTATACTCGTTTCCGCTGGCACAAATAGTGGCTTAGTCAGTCCCGGGGTTCACGACACAAGACGACAAGATTCATGGAAATGTATGAGTATGGTACGGGCTAAATTTCCTGTCCTTCGCAGCTTATAGGCGGGTTTTGCAAAACGATGGCGGGTAACAATCTCTGCGCCATGACACCGCCTCGACTGGCAACTGCCACCCCGGAGTTTCTGTCATTCTGACTTTTATCCAGTCCTCGTTAGCTACTGGGTAAATTCAATTGTGTACACAAACTCATCCTGGCTGGACACAGTCGTTTTCCGCCCCAAACATGTCGAAGACATCGTCCTGCCCGAGAATTCCTAGAGCGGAACGTAATCTCTTACTGGTCGAATGATCGGCATCACCCACAAGTCCGATTTCGAACAGATTGCCGGGAAAGTGACTTGACCACTAGGAGGCCACGAGTTGAAGGAGATGGTTATCATTAGTTGCTGCCCTCAGGAAAGCTAAGGCTTCCACCCACGGATGATGACCAGAATGTGGAACTCCAACAGCAACCAGAGGCTGTCCGTCGACGGTTGGGCACACATCCTACAGACTCGCAGAGAGTCCCTCCGCGAGGTCATCTTTGGTTGGCAAATAAGAAGACAGGTGTGTTCACGTCAGGCCAGGAGGAAGTCCAGGTAACTGGTATTTATTAGCGAAACGTCAGCTGGACAACGATCGTTTAGAACCCAACCGACAAGCTCGGGGTCAGACAGATTCGTGATGCCGTAGACTCCCGAGCAGATTGAACCAACACTGATGACGGGCAGAGAGCAAGCAAGTGGCCATAAACAGTGTAAATCTCTTAGCCTTTGGACGAAGTGAGCAATTTAGATGTCCTTCGACTTCATGTTGGTCACAAACCGGACCTCGACGCAAAAATGGACGCCGACACAAACCCATGTGATAGGGGCGAAATGATCTATAGTAAGTTCATACCGAGATACGTCTGTAAGTCACCATCAACTCGGTGCGAAATCAGTGACGAACCCTGTCTACAAGCTTAACTGCTGGCTGGCCAGCGCGTCCGTAGGCTGCAGATAGAAGCAGCGACTACGAAATAGACGGGCTACTGAGTATGATTTGGCGCTATAAAACCAATCAATTCCACGTTAGTGCGGAGTCAGACGATATGGCGTCTGGTACAGTTCAACCGTAGTGGCGTCTAATACGGCATAATTGCGCGACGTGAGTCATTGAGTAAGTATGCAGAATATCCCCGCCTTAGACTGGAGGCACGTGAAATCAAAAAGAGATGGACGACAAAGAAATGTAGACAGGAGGATGAGAATTCACATCCTCCACTGAAGTGTTTATAGCAAACATGTTTGGCATTCTGATGCACCCCAAAATCAGGTACAGATGCAAAGAACACAGGGAAGTCACCCAACTTGTTCAAATTATACCAAAGGCATAGAAAGAAAGTAAACCGTCCGCCATTGTAAAAATGTAAATGAGTGAACAAAATAATGTCTAGGACTTGACGGATTCACCGGACAACACATTTAACCGTCGGACCTTTGTGGACTTCTTATTTTTCTCCATAGCCACGTAGTGGTAGATGACCACCAGCGCAAACAAAACTAATCCGGCCAAATTCACGAAGACTGTTAGCTGAACGTCCGTTATCATCGCCTGTCACAGGTCCTAACGCGCGCTCTAACGACGTAAATGGATTTGTAAGGTTAAACAATCAGCGACTAATCAAACTGCAACAGGGGATCAAGTAGGCAATTTTACCTTGGTTTACTGCCTTCCCTATGCTTACTTACGATAGGGGCGGTCAGTGTTAACTACCGAAAGTCCCTCAGTGGATTGCTTGGGCTTGGAAAGTCTGTGCTTTAATAGCTTGAATACTTCGTAACGTTTTTTTAAAGGAATCACAGTGTGTAGACCCAGTCCGTGCATTGTAGGACGGTAAACAGAAGTCTGGAAAAGGGGCCTAAGGAGGTGAGCCGGAAATTAGCAGCAGTAAACATGCTTTAGACGACATCAGAACCTGCAAACTTACTTAGGACCAACAATCAGAACGCAAAGCGAAATCAGCAATTTTGTTGTGTTTTTATACTTCGACGACTATGTATTCGCAAGTCGGTACTTAGACTCATATGCCCCTAGGAACACGACAACACTCTTCCCAGTTACCTAACTGATCCCACCAACTGGAGATAATGGCAGGGTTACAAGCACTACCGACATAGCCGGCTTTCCAAATGCAAAATAGCTAAAATGCCTATATCCCAATGTGCAAAGTCTGCTATTTAAATAGATGAGCTTAAAATCTACGTCAGCCAAACCTTACCCGATGCAATATATAAAACTGAAACGTGGCTATCCGCGAGCGTAGACGATCGCGATGTCGCTTTATCCGGTTACCACTTGTTCAGATAGGACAGATTGGAACGTCATGGTGGGGGTGTGCTCATATATGTCAAATATGGCCTTTTTGTGTCAGAAAAAGGGGGACAGTTTGCGCGCACAAATGAAGCAATCTGACTAACCATCAAAACGCCGGGGTCACAAGCTCTCGAGATGCTGACGGTCAACCTCCCACCGAGGAACGACCGGCAATCAGACAGTAATCTAATAGAGGAATTAGAAGCGATTTCAATCCGACCCAATGTCGTGATTGTGGGCGACTTTAACGCTCCGAATATTCACTGGAATCTGACTTCTGCCCCAGGCTCAGAATTTAACTTTGATCGCCGCCTGCTAAAAGTAGTGTAAAGATGGCATCTCACACAACACTTCTCATCTCCAACCAGACTACGCGAAGGGCTACGATGTAACTGCTTAGACCTTGTATTGACAACAGCACCTGAAAGCGCTGACGTTGTAATCTGTCTACCCCCTCTAGGAAATAGCGACCATGTAGTCCTACAGTGGGAGTATTCTCTCTTCTCTGTACCTGATCAAAGCATCGTGATCAGACGCAACATATTACTTGGTGACTTCAACCAAATGCGTCTCGACATGCGTCGTAGAGACGGAAAAGCGGCATTCACGGGGTGTGTTCAGAAGGACTGGTTAGAACTTAAGGCCGCACTGAATGAACTTATCACCAGATAGTGCCCTATGTCGAAAAAGAAAATCACCAGCAGGCACCGAAGGCTAAAAGTTGAAGTAAACCGTAAGCAAAAGCTGTGGAAAACTTATCTCAGGGATAGGACAATTGAATCAAGGAATAGGTACAAGGTTCAGCGGAATAGGGTAAAGTGCCTAGTTTACAAAGCCCGCCAAGACTTTGGGGGTAACCTTTCAAACTGTGCAGGAAAAAACCCAAAGCTTTTCTTCAACTACATAAGACAAAGTACTCGCAACAGGGATCCCATCCCTATGTTAAAAACTGATGATGGCGTTGAACTTTACAAGGACGACGAAAAGGCTGAGCATCTGTCCAGGTTCCTTCAGTCGGTTTTTACGAGAGAAGTCGCTGTACCCATTGATCACTGTAATGTGGACAATGTCCCGACAATTGACACAGTGGTTCTCACAAACGCTATTGTTCAGCAAGAACTACTGAAGCTAAAAGAAGCGACATCGCCCGGTGCTGATGAAATACCGGCAAAGTCGCTGATGGAACTAGCCACAGAATTGGCAAAACCTCCGTGTCTCCTCTTCCAAACCTCTCTTGATGCAGGCAGACTGCCTCCTGAGTGGAAGACTGCGTGGATTTCCCCGGTACATAAAAGTGGCAGTCGAGCCTCCGCAAACAACTACCAACCGGTAAGCCTCACCTCCATATGCTGCAAAATTATGGAGCGAAGTATCAAATGCGAACTGATGCGGTTTTTACGGCAACATCATCTTCTATCTCATGCACAGCATGCCTTCCGCATAGGAAGGCCCTGCTTGACCAATCTACTCTATTGTATTGAACAGTGGACTCGAGCGATTTGTGAAGGAAACGTAGTGCATATAGCCTATATAGACTTCAGTAAGGCCGTCGACAGCGTGCCACAACAACGTCCCTTTACAGGCTCAGCCGCATAGGGTTAAGAGGCAAGCTTTTGAAGTGGATCGAAAACTTTTTGATTGTTCGGTCTCAAACTGTCTGTAATGGTGGCCAGCAATCGGCCGAAGTGACGGTTACAAGAGGAGGATCTCAGGGCTCAGTTTTGGCCCTATCCTCTTCCTCATCTATATTGATGTCTGCATTCATGGGTTGGACTGCGACATTGCCATGTTTGCTGACTATATAAAGCTTAGGACTGTCGTCCGCAACGAGGACGATGAAGCAAATCTACAGGCAAACTTAAACCGACTCGAACAATGGTCACGCCATTGGCTCCTCCCATTTAATGTTACCAAATGCAACATTCTGAGGATTGGCAGAATCAGCTATGCGTATCGGAAGACGTACTATCTAAATCACACCGCTGCCAGAGGTAGAGGTGCAGACGGATCTAGGTGTGTGGGTACAATCTTCACTAAAGCCATCATTCCACTGCTTGAAAGCAACGAAATCCTCAATGTCCAGCTTATATCTCACCAAGTGGGCATTTGCGAAGTTCGACGAAGAGTGCTTTCGCGAAGTCTTCGGGATGTTTGTGCGCCCACAGTTAGAATTTGCCATTCAGGCCTGGAGGTCATAAAAACCAACCTTACGAAACTAGACTGTCCAATCTTGACCTCGTTCCCCTGGACTACAGACAACTACGTGGCGACTTAATTCAAACGTTTCGAATGCTACGGGGCCAGGATTGCTGCCTCGCATCCGGCGACTTCTATGAGCTTGCCAGCACAACTAGCTTGAGAGGACATCCTCCGAAACTACGTGTGACAGGGACGAGACTGGACGCAAGGGGGTCCTTCTTCAGCCACAGAGTGTTAAAGGTATGGAATGCCCCGCCTGTGGACGTCGTTATGTCCTCATTCTTGGACACATTTAAGAGGAAACTTAACCAGTACAGGGATAGGTACCTCCACGGCATCAGAAACCAACAAATTTCTCCCCTGCACCACACCCCCCCCCAAAGTTTTATTTTACAAAGCATGTTGTTCCCTATATTTAAGTAGCATTATTTTATGATTTTTCGTTATCTCCTGGCCGAAGCATATGCGCTTGCTTGGATATTACTTGGTCCATTCAATACCGCGTACTGGTTATTGTACAATTTCGGCATAGAAGGCATTCACAGACAAGTTTATACCAGTAATCAATGCTTGTTGTATGCAATTACTTACACAATTTTCTTTGACACTTGCCTTACACATTATTTTTATGATGCTATCTTAACCAAAAGGGAGTTCAAAGACGCTCGCCTACCTTTCGCTTAATGATTCTGATCTGATCTGATCTGAAGCTTGTAGACAGGTCAATTTTATATTGGCTTATCGCGGAAATAATAATAATGAGCCCATGATCAACATTATTTGAGCATAGAACGCCTAATAAAATTCCCAAAATATTGCTTCTCAAACAGTTATGTAAATCAGGCTTCGGTTGAATGCTCAACGAACTCAAATTTAAGCCACAACTGGGGCTCAACGGATGTGCGCTGGAGGTGGGAGAGTAAATTTATGTTCTAGAAATTGGGGCAGCAGTTTTATCCGCTCAACTCCAGAGGTCAATTGAAGTCGATGCGCACTCGGACTCCCAAGCATCCGAGAAAATGGTGGCGTAATGTGCATGCGTAGGTCAATTCGGTGACTGTAGTTATATTCCCAACATCACCCTGACTACGTTTACCACACTCGTTACTTAAAACCCTGCTTCTAGTTCAGCCCCCAAACAGACGCAACCCTAAACAGGATAAACTAGTCTTTTTCTACCATTCTCATCGTATTATTGTAGGGTGCATCTACATAGGTAAAACCAGCCGAAGAATGAGAATGTACATGCCGGCCTGTCCGAAGTTATATTGAAAGTCTTTGGTACCCCGTAATGCGCAGACGAGACGCCTCGTTAAATTCGGCGAAGGTTGGTTGGATCGAGGTCCATGCATCGGACAAGGCCTGAATATTAAGGACCTAGTCAGTCCTTCGCCACATAATATTGCCTGCGTCCAAGCCGACTTTACAAAACTTCTTTAAAAAGGAAAATCAGGGTATGGGACCGCGAGGGTTACATGTATCGAATACAGGTTATGCAGACGGGAGCGGAACGAGGTACGTTTCGCATCAACATTCAGTATTGGCAGAAACAAAGCACATGCAGAACCCTTGCTACATAACAGGTGCTAAGTTAGTGTGGCAATCTGCATCCGTGGTCTCCAGCATGACTTTCTACCCGCACCTTCCCGTCCGTCTCCCGTTCCAAGTCAGTTCTCGGCCGGAGCCGCTCGAGACTCAGCTGTCAATTGCCGCAACTCCCTCGCTGATCCGGTGCCGACGTACACAACTTAGAGAATACAAAATACCACCCACGCGCTGGAACGCAGAACTTCGACTTCGGACATTTGTACACACAAGCCTGGAGAGACAGTTTGCAGCAGTTGCTTGCTGAGCCTCTTTCGGATTTGTTAAGGTAGCTAGTATATGAATAAAGCAAACCCCTTTATCCGTCCTCTCAGCCCACCTCGCTGTAGATGGGCTGGCGCCTGTGTGATAGATGGCATGGATGCTATCAATATACAAAAGTGACTGTTGTCCTTCTGCAAACAAACACAGACCTGCTAGCTTCAAGTCCACATGTTACAAAATTATAGGGAGATCTGGCAAACGCAAAGTAATGCAGTTCTTGGAACAATATAATTGTCTTTCTGACTAGAAGCACAGATTTCGCGGGAGAAGGGCCTGCTTGACACACCTGATGCACATGGTAAATCGTTGATTTCAAGCGATAGACTAAAGTCCTATAATAATGATAATAATAATTTTTTATTAAAGACCCGTCGGTGTCCCATCAAAGCAAGTAAATATAAATTTACATGCGAATTTTAGACGAGGTAGGCAGAAACTTTACAAAATGTAATTCATAGTTTCTGAATTAATAGTCCATTGAGAAAAATGACAAGCGAGGGGTGAAAAAAACCCCATACAAACATTTAAAAATGAGTGGATTAATTTTACAGGAGAAAAAACTCCTCAATAAAAAATAATGACAGAAAAATGCGGGCAGGACCGGCCTGTATGTGGCGGTATATAACGGATTATAATCGGCCATCGTCAGGGTAGCAATAAATCTCAGCATTGAGGGGGACGTATGCGGGTCAGACAGGACTGGCCTGCATGCGGTATTGTATACGGGATTCAGAACTGACATCGTCTGGGCCGGATTGATACGCCGGATGAGAATATTCGCGTCCAAGAGGCCAGACGAGAGGAACCCAGACGCGATCGGCCACAGTACGCTTCGAGCCCAGCCGAGCAGTGGGGAAGGGAAGTACGACCAAACTACTAGTATACGGTGAATACTGAGGGTTCCGCCGTGAGCGCCCACAGACCACATGAGGTCGGAATGCGGGAGAGGACATCAAAAACCGCGAAAATTGGCGCTATGGGGGAGGTGTGAGAGCAGTGGATTTAGAAACCAATTCAAAACAGGGTTTCTAATGATATAATTGAGGGTTGCCACTCGATCTACCACTAAATCCCAAGAGGACCCTTCTCGAAGTCAAGAAGCTGAGTGTTCGGGAATGAGACCGTTAACAGTGCCTTCATGCTTTCCGGTGTAAGGTGTTTGCGTAATTTCGACTTGAATACCAGTAACTTAGGCGATGATCTAATTTCAGGCGGAAGATTTTTCCAAAGGAAAGCATATTTGGAAGCAAAGAAGAGGGAACGCTTAGATGTAGTGCAAAGAGGCGGCGGAATCACCATGAAGAAGTTGAGCGTGGCATAAGACCGATCTCTCGGAGTGAGAGTGTCAATGAGCGGAAGATTGGAGCTAGAGTTAATGCGAAAAATGAAGCAAAGGCTAGCTTCGAGACTCCTAACCAACAAAAACTTTATGTTCCCCAGCTGACATCTCTGAGTATAAGAAATACCGGACGAAGAATAAGAGAACAGTTTCCGGGTGGAAACCCTCTGAACATTTTCGATCTTAGAGCGGTCGCAGGCGTTCATTAAACTAAGGAAAGGACAGCAGTATTCGAGGACTGAAAGAACAAACATTTCCGGAAGGCAAAATTATGCGGTATGAATCTACATATCTGCGCGGATTTGGCAGAAATTCTATCTGCATAAGGTGATAAAGCAAGTTTATTTGTATAACGTTAACCTCGGTCCTTTATGATGAAGTATTCTGAGAGCGGGTTATTCTGAAAAATTATGGGACCAGGAACTTTGGCAGCACCAAAAGACATGAAACTACACTTGGATGCTGAAAATTCCATCTGCCATGTTGAACCCCATCTGCTTAAGCGTAGTAAATCGGCATTAATTTTCTCTAACACAAATGTTTGCCCGTCCTTAGAATATGAGTAAACACACATGAGGTCATCGGCATAAATAAAAGTTTGCGGATTTCCGATTTCAGTCGAAACACCATTGATGTTTCAGGAAAGGATCCTTTTGAAATATAAACCGAGAATAAATGGCTAAGCAATATGGGAAGGTCGGGTGCTTGTTTAATGATCGAATTTGTAATCGCGTCCGTTCCTGAGCAGTGTGAGTATTTCAAACGACTTATGTGTTTCTTAATGAGATCTGAGGAGACATCTATTGTACTCAGTGTTCTATCTGAAAGTGATCGAAAGAAAGGGACCGGATCGGACTCAGTATTATGGTGTTTTGCAAAGAAAGCACTAAAAAACTCCGCCATGTCAGTGTCATCGGTGAGGAAGACTTTGTTATCATTTAGCAGGGGTGGAAGTTCATGACCACGCTTAGAGGAAGACCGATGATGGTAGATGTTAGCGACGGATTTGCCAGGGTTCGAGTCACTGAGGGCAAGTTATTCTCTTTGCCTGTCGCACGCTTGGCGCATCGTTGAGGCCATCTCAAATATTTCTGTGATTCTAAGATGAACTGACAAGGAACTAGTGGATGGGTCGCGCAGCTGTCGTCTCAAATTTTTAGTCTGCTGTGAAGAAAATGAGGAACAGGAGAATCTGAAGAATTATGCTTGAGATATCTAGGCGGCACAAACTCTAGAATGTCCTTGGAAACATTGGACATGACATCACGAAGAATGGTTACATCGCTACAGGAGAGGAAGCCACACCAATCCAAGGATCTCATATATTTATTAAGTTGCTATCTACGCAGTCGTAGTTCATGTAAGTCCGAACGGCGCTTGTCTTTTTTGAAAAGGCAAGCAGTAAGCAACAATGAATTAATACGTGGTCAATGTGAAAGAGGTTACTTTTGGAAGCAACAAAAAGGGTCAATGTCATTAATAAAGGTTAGATCTAAAGTGTGATTATCTCTTGTTGGAGAAAGCACCAGTTGGACCAATTATTAAAATAGACAATATCTTGAAAGGGCTGGAATCTGGGTGGGCAGCTATTGGAAACCCAGTCAATTTCAGGAAAGTTAAAATCCCCAGTGATTATTTTAACATCGAAAGCAGCTTCCGAAATTAATTTAAAGATTTCACAGAGTTGAGAA
>CACRXP010000034.1:301670-355482 GCA_902702965.1 Spirometra erinaceieuropaei | reverse complement strand
GAGCAGAATGTTTGCCAAATCAGGATGCAATAATTCTTCAAGGGTTTTCAGAACTCAGTGTCTTGAGTGTTATCCGATTGTTTCCGGTTGCCGAAGACATCTTAGTGGCGGTGCGACCTTCCAACAGTCCCCTTAGTTATTCTAAATAATGTTCATACTGATCGGAATGAACAGCAAGACAAGAAGGGGAAGGAAAAACCGAAAAAGTAAAAGTAAGTTTTGGACTGGAGATCCGGAAAATAACAAACCTGCTGGTAATACGTCTATGGAACCATTTATGGCGGATCCATTGATATACAGCTAGGAAACAAGGGAAGCAATTTTAGACTCAGCTGAGGATCAATTTTTCAGTAGATGTGATAACTCATGAAATGTTAACCGAAATTCTGAAATGCGTTTTCGATTCGAAAAGATTGCTTAGGTAGGGTTGGAATATAAATCTCCATGAAGTATAATCTCAAGATAATTCATTTACTTCAGGATGCCAACTTTTCACCGAAATCCTTTTCCACCGCCTGCAGAAAATACGCTCTGCGAAAAATGTGTACTTAAGTGGTATGAATTTTTTCTCATTGATTTTTGCTGCCCTTATAAATCCAAACCCGCATATGAACATTCATTCTTTTACTTATCCGGTAGTGAATTAAATCTTCTTCAAGTAAGCGAAGGGTATAATTCGGTTGTAAAAAAACTTCTAAGTATAGACTTTTTGAGATCAGAAATGTGCGTTCATAAAACCCCGTGCCTCTGCATTTAATAATGCTGCGGACAAACTTTATAATATAACTCAAATCCACTGCTAAATTTAACGAAATCCATATGGTCTCCTCTCAGAAGCGCTTAGAAATATATGAGTTTTCATGCTTGGAAAATTTACTACTTGCAGTTTGGAAACCATGAGTGCAAGTGTAATGGTAGGTGGGGTTTGAGATTATCTGGGAATTGTAAAAGTTGTTGAAAGTCAAATTATACTCTTCCTTCAGGTATAAGACTTGAAGAAGACGTGAGTCTCCACCAAATAAGTAAAAGAATGAATATTTTCATGCGGGTTTTCTTTTCGAATCGTGAACGCATTTCAGAATTTCGGTTAACATTTCATGAGTTAGCACACCAACTATAGGTGATATGGTAAGTAGTACTCACAGGCCCGGTGTATTCAACCTCCTTGGTCGTATTGATAATTGTCCCAACTGGCACTGCCAAGGTCCTTATCTCTGGTTCTGGGTGTGGCGGTACGGGCCTGAACTCAGTTGTTGGTGGCGAATCGAAGTAGGTTGCCTCCAGAGCTAATGACGGGAACAGGTTGACAATGAGGACGCTTCCGATGACAGCGACGAACCCCCTCGACCTGTCAGGAAGGAATTATGCGTACGTAACTGCCAGAATTTTACTCAATTTGTGAACAGATTTCAAGGCTGACAATAAGCGTGAATTAATATCTTGCGGAAAAGTGCGTTCTCCGGATGATTCGTATTAAGGACGAAAAGGCAAAATGGTTACAATCGGGAGATGGCACCCAAAAATCTGTCACCTAGAAGTAATACCTTCTACAGTAGACTCAAACGCCTTCAGGCTATATCAGCGGTTGCAGGCCTACTTTCACACACTTCTTGGACTTTCCCCGACGGCCTAACATGAAATGGCCGAACGAACATCGCAGGAGGTTACACGGACGATGGTCGCTGTTACCCAACCTTCCCCATCGTTACACACGTACACCTGAATAGACGGCATACTTTCGCATTATGGCAGTTTATTACAAAACATAATCATTTTTAAATAGGATAAGTCTGCACAACATGGTACAGGAACAGTTCCCAGGCATCTGTCAAAGACATGGCATTGAGGCTGAACCAAAGACGATACTGTACTTCGTCTATGTGAACATACACACCTCGACCACATACAGGGCCTCCGTCGTGGAGTTTCCTTTTCAGTCTATTCCAGTATGCCTCAATGGCACTGGTGTGCCCTCCGGTGGTAGGGTCCTTGAAGTTCTTTGAGTGGTTAACAGAGAAATGTAGATAAACTTGTGAGGGAAGACGATTATACGCCTTCCGCTCGTCCGTTACCTCCATACTGCCTTTGGCGACCCATTTTGTAATAACGGAACGGAGAGCGGGGCAACTTCGATCATTCACCTGTTCAAATAAGGCTTTCCGTCGGCTAGCATCGTACATCCCGACCAGCCACCACCCATAAAACCCCTATTACCACCTGTCCCTTAAGACAGGCTGCTTTGGTTAGGCGGATTATTTGGGTGCCATCTCCCGATTGTTTCAGGCAAAATCTCAACAATGCACTCAACAAGACCGACAGTTTTTCTTAAAAAGAACTGTTTTCGCGTAAGAAACGCCAGTCTCCTCGCAGACGACAATACACGGAAGAGCCGCAAAGAAACTTGCCTCCTCGAGAACAGAAACTTCTGGAAAGCGACAGCGCAAACAGTATGCTATGACTATCAGGTGCAGTACAGGACATATCAACCTGAAGGCATAAATTTGGGAGTCCTACACCGCCTCCAGTATTCTGTGCCTACCATCAAAATTAACGGATGCGAAGTGCGTCTTGCCAGACAAAAATTAGTTGCCTGATTATAACTTGAAATTGAGATCCATCCGAACGGCCGATAAGCATGGACTCATTTGCCTATCTTATTTTATTTTGCTTACTCAGTCAGTTAAAACGCCGCACGAATTCGACGGACAGCAATTCAATCCCGAACCTCAGTAAATATTTCCTAACTGCATGTTTAGTTCAGTTCAGTTCAGTTTATTTGAGGGAAATATAGGTGGTAAACCTTTGAACTCCCTATTTGTTACAAGGAGGCGAACAATAAAAAAAAAATTTGAAAATTGAAACATCAAACGGCTACAGAGTTTCTTCAGATTGGCAACGTTTTGTAAGCCAGACAGATAAACGAATTGTTCCAAGAGTTAAAAACATTAACGTTCCTAAATGTGCTGTACAGTAGTCTGTCTAGGGATAGTTGGTGCTATCTCAGTTTCGGAGGGAGACGAATTGAATGCCAACACACATTTAACAGACATGGGACAATATTAAAAAAACAAACGTTACTGAAATATAGGAAGTAATATAACAACATTAATAAACTGTTCGAACGAAATGCTAGACAATCTGTCAGGTGTTATCTCGGCTTCTGTCCTTAGACCAAACAGGCGTCCTAGTTGGCTCTCCAAACTCTCACGAACTGGAGAGATTTGTTTGAATGAGGAAACACTCCCGCGAAGATCTGGAATGGTTTGTGTGTAAGTGAAAATAACCAGCGTCCTCCCTTTCCCTTCCCCGACCCTCTTTTCGCTACCCGTTGCAACTCTCTCCTCTCACCCACGGCCATCTCCTGCAGTTGCCCACAGTTCTGTGTTCACCATCACATAGGTCACTCCTCAGCTGTATCTCCTCCTTCCGTGTACTTTTTAAAACCGAATTACACCCTTCCTTCTAGTATGAAATTGGAAAAAAAATGTAATTTTCTACCGAATGAATAAAAGAATGAATATTTTCATGATTGCTTCCCATAGAATATAATTGAATTTTTAAAGGCATCGAAAATCGATGAGAAAAATGCATACTACGCAAGTGGTCATTTTTTGCAGCATGCAGCCGGAAAGAAGTTCTTTAGAATCCCAACATCCTAGGGTAACTGAATTATTATAGAATTATGCTGTAGAATTATTAGTTTTACAACGCTACTTAATCAGTCTTTTCGAATCGAAAACGCATTTATTAATTTCGGTTGACATTTCATGAGTTAGCCCACCTACTGTATATACTACATCCACGTTCGTTCCTTATTTACATATATACATGTGTGTAATCTTTAAACCCCTCTGCTACTTCGTCGTCTGGATGAGTATTGTAACGTGCCCAACAGATCAATGCAGCTCGTTCTAAGTCAGGAGTCATTCCCCGTGATAATCGCTGTTCTGTGTGTCCTACCCTCAAAGTCTTCGGCAGCTACAGCTTTGCCCACCATTTAACCACTAGATGTGCGAAAACTCCTATAGTGGCTATCATTTATTTTTTTACAAAGATAAGAATGCTGAGAAGCTGGTGAACTGACCTGGGATATAACTATTTCATAATTACTTACAAAACCAATTGATTATTTCATAATTAATTTACAAATTGCAACACTTTGATGGAGTCTCGTCGGACATCGCGAACAAGTCCAGAGCAATATTACTCAATCGGTGGACGCTTGGATATAGTAATGATACTGCGCACGTCTTAACTCGACTCACAAGCCAAGAAGTGGGTAAAAGTGAAATCCATCCATCTACCAAGAAAGCAACCCTAAAAGTGTAGCTTTTAATAAAATGAGCACAGCAAACTATTTTTACTCATCCCCTCAGGTCAACGAAGGCATAAAGAATCTATGAAACCAATAAGCATTGAAAATCTCACTTAATTACGATTTATTATTATGCAAAGGTTGCTGCCACACTACTTACCCAAAAGTTTGTATGCTTACGTGTATTAAATAACCTAAGAAGATATTTCTTGTCAGTCACCAGCCAAACCTACTTTCTTTGGCCATTTCTGCTTGAAGGCGCTGTGAAGATTTTTAGCCAGCACTACATAATTGACCACGCCGGAATTTAAACGCACTGCACTGTTAGTTTTGAGAGTCCACAAAGCGGGGTTTTGTGGTTGCATATTAGGCGCATTTATTCTTCCTGCTTGAGATTCCTATTAACCTGAAATATCTGGCAGAGGTATACGTAGAGACAAGAGTACCCAAAGAGGCAGTTGACTGACGAAGTCCAGTAGGCCAGAAATGCTGGTACTTCTTTATACACTATTAACTGTCGCTAAGCGAATGCCTTCGAGGACGCTAGATTCAAATTCACGGGTCGGATGGGAAGAACATCTTCTGTGGCTCTCCCGGCACACGTTTCCGGACTGCGTGCTATCTCCCTCGCCTCCTCAACCATACAGACCTCCTAGTTGGCGTTCGGCAGAGTTCAGTTAAATAGAGGAGAACTTAGGTGAAGCACCCTTGAACTCTCTCTCCCTGTTAACTACAAGCGACAGCAGCATACAAAAAGTCGGAAACGGAAAAATCCGAGAGCTATAGAAGAATTACCGTAACTGTACGGATAAAAGGATCATTAAGTTATAACCCATAAAGACAAAGGAGACTGGAATGGCCATTTCTGACTTTTTAGCCGTCGTCAGCCAGTCAAAGCCAACCCCGAAGTATGAAACACCCGAGGCTCGAACTCACGAGCAACCGTGCGGATGCTGGTTGGGCTCGAGGGAGAGCCCGGAAGGCACAACGGAACGAGTGCGTTCCGTAAGAACGATTGGGGAGCTCCCAATACCATTGTATATTCCTAATCGAAACCGACAAAACCACGGGCTCGTGGCCCAGTGGTTAGAGGAGTGGACTTCTAACTAACAGGTCGCGAGTTCGAACCTCGGGTGTTCCAATCTTCGGAGTTGGGTATGACTGGCTGACGACGGCTAATAAGCCAAGGAGTGGCCATTCCAGTCTCCATTGTCTTTGTCGGTAATAACATACTGCCTATAACATGCGGTTACGTGCGGCTGATTGTTGGGCTTGAGAGAGATAGTCCCAAGGGACAACGGAACGAGTGGGTTTCGTAGTTCGATCGGTGAGTGCCCGTCTACCATCATAATATAATATAATATATATATATATATATATATATATATACGCAACAGGGGTGTTCATCAAATCGCGTTACGACGCACACTCGCGCCGTTGTATCTTGAGGCCAAATATCGAGCTCCGCATTAAGTTTTCGTTGGATACACAACTTCTGACAAAATACTTCTGAACTATTTCTGACACGCAAAATAAACCATGATTACTATATACAAAAAAGGTAATTAATTTGAAAATACAATGAAATGACGTTCTTGCTGATTTTATATAAAATAACGCACGTACATAATATAGGTTGATCTCAGTTTGGTCTTCTGGGATTTGCAAAAGTAATAGCGATGCGTTCATTTTGTATAGTTTTAACAACAGAAGCTTGCTCAAGCTCGTTTTTTGGCTCTTTTCATGTTTGAGCAGAAGTGACGCTGCTTAGGAGTGCAATAATTGGGTTATGTTAAGGCCATCAGACTCCTTACCTAGGCGATGAGCAGTAACGTGTTTGAACCTTCCTGATCTGCATGCAGTGAATGTTAGGTTTCATTCAGGTCAGTGAAACCGTTTTAAAAAGTGCAGTTGCATCCACACCAAGAACGTGTAAAACATTTTGATTCAGTTGAATGAAAGATTGGTGATGACAATTAGCAATAAAAGTTGAGTCGTTTTGCGCAAAAGCACTGCTGTTCTTGAAATCTATCCTAATCTAATTTTGGGGAAAATGCAGCCGACTCCGCCGACTTTGTTCGCAGCATCCAGCTCGGCCAACCACCTTCAAGACTTCACGGAGGCTATGGGTGATAGGTCTAACAATACCGAGTTTTGGTTAAGGCATAGGCTCTGTCGATCTTGCGGTTTCCTTTGAGGAGGATTCCACAGGAAACCAAAGTACACGCTTTTAGGACCACTGGCAAAGGTATGATGCTCAGCCTTAACTTGAACTAAACGTTCTCACTACCCAACATATAGTATTTGACCTCGTTGAAAATTGTTTAACAGGACCACGCCCCAGCGAAAGTCCGGAACGCCTTTATTTAAGCTCTGTCGGTAAAGCTCTTCTGTCTGAATTATGCTCTCGATAGAGGCAGCCCTAAGGCTCAATGGGGCGAGTGAGTACTGTAACGTGATCAGTGAGCGTTTCCCCCTCTCTGCAACTGTATCTACCCGATCGAAAATCGACAGGACAACGAGCCTTAGCTCGATTCTTAGAGGGCTGGACTGCCAACAGACGGATTCACTGATCAGGCCTCAGGTGTTGCTCACTTCGGAGTTGGACGTGGCCGGCTGGCGATAGCTAATAAGCTGGAAATGTCCGTTCCAGTCTCCCTTGTTTTTATCGGTAATGCTTCAGCACATCCCTCACGTCCTTGTCATGAGGGATCCTGGACACACACACACCCTGATGGCATCAAGGCTGACTTTCTGAAAATGATGAGATAGCAGAAGCCGATGGCGAGAGAAAGGGAGAATGACAGTACCGACAAAGACAAAGGAAACTGTAGTTGTAATTTCCGGCTTATTAGCCCCCGTCAACCAGCCATGCCCGACTCCGAGGTGTCCAACACCTGGGGTTGGACCCCACGACCTCTTGGTTAGAAGACAGAGGTTAGAGGCGTTGGACTTCTAGCCAGCAGGTTGGGGAATCGAGCCCCCACTCTTGGGATTCGGTGCAGCTGGCCGGCGATGACTAACAAACCATCCGCTTTTGCGTATTTTAGAAATACTGTTCCAAACATTAAGCGCAACTCCAACCCAATCCCGCCCTTAATCCTAACATAACTTAAACATAATCACACCTTAACCCTAACCATAGACCGAATTTTGCTGAAATTTAGCGTATTGCCGAGCCTTCCAAATTCTGTGTCCTGCCGGATTAGCCACCTAAGGGACTCTTTCCACAAACGCCCAATTGCGGTTACTCGAAGTATTTTATAGCTAATATGATGGCTATTGATGATCAGAGAGAAGGAAACGATGGTCACTTCTTGCGATATTTACTTCTACTGGAGAGCGAATTACACCTCCTCATGGAACGGGGTCTCTGATATCGCATGGATAGGATTATCATAAAGGCTGAATCGGAAAAAAAACCATCGTGCCTGATCCCCAGTTCTGAGTAAGACAGAGTCATGCCGTCGGTTGGCAGATAGACAAGGCGTTTGGTTCTAATGAATGATGGTTTCCAATTGCAGCCAACGACCAATAAGATTGAACGCATTGACTAACGCAACTCGACTCCTCCGTCTAATGTCTCTCACACACACTCAAGCACGAATCTTGTTCCAGAGAGGCCGCATTAGGGACATGCTACAGTTGCCGAGGACATACAGGAAGGCCAGCTGGTTGTTCCCTCCCTCCTCCATCGTAAATTGTATGTCCGGAACAACAATACCTCTGACGGGTGTTCAAAGCCAATGGCTACCCGCGCAACTTCGTCGACCGGTGCATACGCAAAAGGGACGAAAGGCCTAACCGCACGGACACCAAGTCTTGGCGGGCACTTCCGTATGTCAAGAACTTTTTGGAAGCTGTTGGCCGCCTTCTCGCACCGCTTGGGGTTGGAGTTACACACAGATCGGAGGCAACCATCAGGCGTCAGGTAGTGAAACCCAAAGACCCACTGCCACGTCAAGAAACGTCTGGAGTCATTTATCGGATCTGGTGAAACTGCGGACAAAGCAACTACGTCGGAGAGACCGGAAGACAACTCCGCACGAGAATGGCCGAGCACGCGGCAGCGGTGCGGAGAAATGACGCCAGCTCTCAAGTTGCGGCTCATTCGAACAGATCCGGCCTCACATTCAAATTCGACGAGACCAAAATTCTCGCAACTGGCCCCCATTCCATTAACAAGTGCAATGATCTTCCCCTTCCAAACCATGACCCTCTCTGCCTGGTTTGCACTGGTAGTTCACTGACAGCAGACGCGCTTGAGTTTCCGCTGGGTATACAGGTCATGAGCACGGCTGACCAGTTATCCTCGCCGTCTTTTTGATCCCTTGTGGATCTGTTGTTGTTCGGTAAAATCCTGATTAAGTGTTTTTTGTGGACCAGGGAGTGGGTTGGCGGGTGTGGGTGGGCGGGTCCGGCCGCGCCATCCATGTACGTCCTCCCCATCTCCCGTCTTCCTAACTCTGTCCACGTTTAGAGGAGGAGACAACGTGGAGCACACGGCGAACACCGTCGGATGCGACGGTCGAACTATCATCTCAGTAGTTAAAGCCTCAAGCAGACTTCGTGCTGCCCAGCGAACACATTTTACCCCAAACTGTGGCCACATTTCTTACCCACCGCAACGTCAGTGCAGTCTGTATAGGGTCTCTGTGATCGGGTACCCCAGTGTTTGTGTGTAAGAAAACAGGTTGAACATGCACATAGTCTCGTCTCACTTTCGACATTTTTCCACCGCACAACTAGCTCCCCTCCTCTCCACTGCATAATTAGCCTGGCTGTTCGCGCAAGTTTCGAGGATGAGAGGAATCCCGGATGAAGGGAGGAGCCGTGAATGTTCATAGGTATGCGGTAGCATGGCGACTGCATCCTATAAATACTGCAACCGCATGTGCATGAACCACCCTTATCTGCTTATGTCTCTGATGATGGGTTCGAGCAGGAATCCGAAACGTCAGGCTAATAAAGCTCTTGTCCCAGCGATCATGTCTCCTTCTCCAAGGTTATAGGAATCTTCATAGTCACAGTCGAAGGTTGTTAGTGCGTTGGAGGGGAGATGTCATAAGGAAACGCAGTCGCGGATGAAGTTTAGATGGCGAATAGTACCATAGGGCCTTCTTCCTCATCTGCAACCACTGGCGATCAGTGAAAGCAATTCGACGCAAAGTCGCAGTTTTCAACTTGAAATAACGTGAGGACTTGAGAGGGCAGTCAAGATGTAAAGGCTCTCGCCTAGGTTGTGACGCATTGCAGTGTCTTCGTAGACGTTTGCCCCATGAAGGCATAATTCCGGGAAATACTCTCAGAATAAACAAACGGGCAGGAAAGGAATCATGATCGAATGACCCCCTCCCAGCTCACGTTTTTGAATGTTTCGCTTTGTTTAAAGTATGAAATTTCTTTTTTACCGAAAGGGTTTCCGCTCATGTCTGAAGATGCCCATCAAGAGTCCCTGTGAGGCTTTGTAAAAGATCCCGACCTCATTATCTAAGTCGCTGATGAAAGCTTCAGATTAGTCTTGACGGACGTGTATCGTTTAGTGCTAAAACTTCGAGTAAAATAACTGAAGACTATTTCGTACATGTCTAAAGCATTCGCTCATAAGGTAAAAGACGTACGTAAATTACGCATCGGGTTTTATCAGCGTTGCTTTGTCCTTTGTGATTTTTTCGTTCAGGCTAACACGTCCACGTTGAGCAGTCATCGCCTAAAACTACGCACAGGTAAAAAGAATCAGGGGACGTAATTTCTTCCTCTTAAACACAGTGGTTACGGCTTGGGACGCCCTACCCACTGATGTGTGGATTCATTGAAGTGAAAACTCGACACACACCAAACTACTTACTTACCAGCCACGCGCATCCATACAACCTGGCGATTAAATTACAACAAGTATACTACCTGCAACGAGCAAGTAGACGTTCATGTTTAGCGTTTTTCCATTAGCAGGCAACTACCCTCCTTTCTCATGCAATCATGCAAACAATGTCTTTTTAAATCTTGCTTACTGATCTGTACTTTTTTTCTAGATAGTTTGCAACCAATAGGGAGTTCGAAGGTCTTCGTCTATCCTTCCCCTAATAGAACTAAATTGAACTGGAGGAGACGCAAAATTCCAGGTTGGTGGGTGGGGAATCTAAAAGTGTCTTAGTCTACGTTTAACTAAGCCAAAAATGAAGACGAGCGGATAAATATGAAATCCTACTTATAAAGCGGGGATAAATAATGGCGATTAAATTTGCAATCAATCTTTTATCAGTGCTCCGACAAATATGTGGCTACAAACGGAGATGGTTTATGAAACTCATGAGCGAAAAACCCTACCATTCCGATAGGGTGCCGTAAATTTATATTTGCAGGCTCTACATCTTTTTTCAAATTATTTGAATGGTAAAGTAGTTCAGATAGTGTGACAACAATGAGTGAAATACCTGCAGACAAGGGTGAACTGGAGCTTAGCGCATTTGTTAGTGGACAGTTTTAATGCAATTCATCACCGATTCAAATCACTGCATCAGGTCAAGTAGAACGAGCATGCTTGCAGCCGATGCGAGTGAACCGTTTTAATTTTCGGGCAAAAAAATGAACCAAATAAACGTCAGTGGTTACAATAGGTTCCGTCGGGTTTTCTACCCTATTTAATTCTGCTGAAAATCTGCAAACAGTCATAGGCAATTTTAAAGGATGCATGAGCTTTAAGATACTATGGACGAATTATTTCAAAATACACAAGAAGTTTCGAAACGAAGATAAGGATTCGTTGATAATTTGGGAAATTATTAAAGGAAGTCAATGGACTCAAGTACCCGGGCATGACTTTTATGGGTCAGACAACAGATTAGAGAAGTCGAGAATAATCGACTTCTGCTTTTAGCTAATGCATATTTTTAGAATATAGTAAAAGTCACTCTCACATAAAATCATAATATTTACATTACTACTTGTTTGTGGAGTACGCATTACGCAGTTGAGCTACAGAGGTTGGCTGTTTTTATTTCGCATTTTTACTGAAATCTCGGGTCTAACTCCAAAGCATCCTGTCTCGGGGAGTTAAATTCACGTGCTTCTCTTAATAGCGTCCAATTACAATCCCGATGTTTGTCTAAATTTCGTATGCCAGAAACCGTGCGGAAAATGCTGAAGGATCCACTGGACAGACGAACCTTACGTATTTGTATCATACGGCAGCCGAAACATTGGCGAAGCACGTGTCGGGGCTTTTAGTTAGCACCTACATTTAGAGTGCGGTTTGAACATATGTTATCAGAGAACTGCTTCATTTCGGATAAACTCTATGTTGACAATGTGATACGGAATTGGAAAAAAAATTCTGAAATTCCGGATTTCTCCCTTAAATATAAGTTGCCGCTTAATCCAGAACGAGAAAAAAAGGAAAAGCAGCTTTAACTTCGAACTACATATGCTCTCCCAAACATCCATCCGGCAGACAAGCGAGCAATGCATACGTCGGAGCAACCGGGTTTGACTGCTATCGTGGGTCATTAGTCCCTTGGGCGTGTCAGCCGGTGGATGACATTGCCGTTGATCAGTCAAAAATAAAAGATAAAAAGGATCGGATCTTATTTAGTAGCCGTACCTGCAGTAACCCCAAATCCCTAACCCTAATCCGAAACCCCTAACCCTGTACTCCAACCCATAACCCTACTCCTAACTCCTGACTCCTGACAGGTATGGAAAAGGAAAATAAGTCCCTACAGGCATGTACTGAAATGTCCAATTCACGTCAGAGAGGACAGCTGATGAGATAAGGGTTGGATCTTATTCCGTAGCCGTACCTGCAGTAACCCCATATCCCTAATCCATAACCCCAACCCGAAACCCCTAAACCTTACCCCTAACCCCGCACCCCAACCCCTCACCCCTGACAGGTACGATTACGAAATAGGATCTTGTCGGAAAAGGAAAATAAATATCTTTGAAAAACCTACAGACATGTGCTGAAATGTCCAGTTCACGTCCGAGAAGAGATCTAATGAGATATATGGGAGCAAAATGGAAAGTTCGACTTGTAGCACTTACTAGGCGGAACGAAACTTTGCTAGATGAGGACCAGTTTGGTAAAATAGCAAAACATTATGCAAACCACCCCACAACGCAAATATGAACTACAAAGATGAGTATGCGAGGTCTTTCAGGCACAAGCACTATGTTCCTGAGTTGGATGGGAGTGCTATGCATAGAATGTTTGCAAACGTTCAAATAGTATGCAAGCCATTTGCGAAACATTCTGCCTAACGACGTGATGTGCACAAAGGCCATGTTGGATGGTTCAAACAGTCAGACAAAGTTGTGCTCAAACGCAAAAAAATTGGAATAGGTTACGAGGCTAAAGTGGCGGCTTGATCTCAAAGAAGGCGACCACGCAACCCGATTTCGAAAGTACGGTAAGTGGGCTAACTCATGAAATCTCAACAGAAGTTGTGAAACGCGTTTTCGTTTCGAAGAGATAAAATTGGTAGGATTGTATAATCAGTCATGGTGCAGCATAATTCTATAATAATTTAGTTACCCCTGGACGTTGGCTTGCGAAAACTTTTTTTCGACTGCATCCAAAAACCATACTCCGCAAAAAAGGACAAATTATGTAACGTGCATTTTCTAATTGGTTTTCGATTTCTTTAAGGATGCACTTATATTTCATCAAAAACATGCATGAAAAGTGTTCATTACTTTGCTCATTTAGTAGAAAATTACATCTTCTTTTAATTTCACACTCGACAGAGGGGCATAATTTGGCTTTAAAAAACATTTCCAGGTAACAATCGGGAGATGGCACCCAAAAGGAATCCGTTACCTAAAAATAATACCTTCTACAGTGGACTCAAACGCCCTCAGGCTATATCAGCGGTTGCAGGCCTACTTTCACGCACTACTTGGACTTTCCCCGACGGCCCAACATGGGCTGGTCGAACGAACATCGCAGGAGGTTACATGGACGATGGTCGCTATTACCCAACCTTCCCCATCGTTACACACGTACACCTGAATATACGGCATACATTCGCATTATGGCAGTTTATTACAAAACATAATCATTTTTAAATAGGATAAGTCTGCACAACATGGTACAGGAACAGTTCCCAGGCATCTGTCAAAGACATGGCATTGAGGCTGAACCAAAGACGATACTGTACTTCGTCTATGTGAACATACACACCTCGACCACATACAGGGCCTCCGTCGTGGAGTTTCCTTTTCAGTCTATTCCAGTATGCCTCAATGGCACTGGTGTGCCCTCCGGTGGTAGGGTCCTTGAAGTTCTTTGAGTGGTTAACAGAGAAATGTAGATAAACTTCTGAGGGCAGACGATTATACGCCCTCCACTCGTCCGTTACCACTATTATGCCTTTGGCGGAACGGAGAGCGGGCCAACTTCGATCATTCACCTGTTCATCTAAGGCTTCTGGCGGCTAGTATAGTACATCCCGACCAGCCACCACACATAAAACCCCTATTACCACCTGTTCCGTAAGACAGGCTGCTTTGGTTAGGCGGATTTTTTTGGGTGCCATCTCCAGATTGTTACCCATTTCCAATTCTCGACTAATTTTGAACCCGACCTGCCGTTACAATTGCATTCAGTGTTCCCAACCTGCAAGCCGTATGATTTCTGTGTATGGAAAACCATACATCTCTCTACGGTATTAAGAGGATATTATATGAGGGTAAAAAAATTAAACAATGCATTTGAGCCGTATTGTTAATTTTAAAGCTACATTGGTAACTGTAGAGACATGACGTTTTGTGAAAGGCCATTTCACGGTATTGAAAAAATCTTACAATTAGAAATTTTTTACAAGCGAATTATAATTTTCCTTCGAATGTGAAATTGAAAGAAGACGTAATTTTCTACTGAATGAGCAAAAGAATGAATGTCTCAATGCATGTTTTCTATGAAATATAATTGAATATTTAAGGGCATCGAAATTCAATGAATACAGCTGGAAAGAAGCTTGTTCGAAGGCCGGAATCCTGCGGTAACTGAATTATTATAGAATTATGCTGCATGGTGATTGGTCTTACAACTCTTCTTAAGTAATCGTTTCCCTTATCTGCGCTGTCCATCCACATGTGCGAAAAACACTGTTGCAATCCTTTGGTGATAATACGGAATGTTGCTTCCTTAACCACTCGCAGTTCTGCATGCGGTGCACATGACTTTACGGGTCTTGAAACTCCGTCCTGAGAATATAAGCTGATTTCGTTTTTTAGTGGAATATGTAAACTGGAGAATTTCTGAGAAAGCCTTGTGCGCGTCAATACCTCATAATTAGATCCAAATATAATACGTTGTTTACTGAGTTTCAGGGGGTTATATCACGGATGTTACCCTAAGATCTGAATATATCGCGGACTCTATAAAGCTTCCAACACAAGTGGACTGATAGGAGAGGGAGTTTTGATTGCTAAGTCACCAGGTTATTTATTGCTTTCACACAGGCGTTTTTTGAAGGACGAATTTTACGCAAAAGTATGCATAAAAAACGAAAATTCATGAAATAAATTCTCCCACTTAAGGAGTGTATTAAATGAGTCTCATTGACACCACCAAACGCTTGAATTCTCCGCCTTGATCGACATTCAGCTAATTCAGACGTAACTTGAGTATTCCTCTTTTAAGTGGTAAGAGATGATTATTTGTGTGAACAATTCTTTTTGTGTTAAGACCAGCTTGAATTTCAGTAAAGCATATTCCAGAGGTTATTCATGTTCTCTCTTGTTGAGGTCATTTGAACTTCTGTCCCTACGGGGGCAATTTTACCGGTAGTCGACAACATGTCTACGCAAGCAAAAACTATTGAAAGTCTTGTAGAATGCTGAGGTTAGGGTCATGGGGATTCTCTGTAGGCGAATTATGCAGGCCTTATTTTAAGTGATAAATTAATTGAAATTCTACTATGCTGGATTCCTTAGGCAATGCGAACAAAAATATATCCCTAACCGATGAAGTCGGAGCGTCCCCTTGCGGGGGGGACGTCCCCCCTCCCCGCGCAAGGATGAACGATATAAATGTTCACAATTTGCTGCTCTCGAGTAGCCTCTGATGATGAACTCTAGTTCGAGTTCGAAAGCTCAGGCAAATAAACCTACTGTCCCAGTGATCGTGCCTCCGCCTTCTTTTATAGTTTCATCACTCCCTCCCCGGCCGGCAGCTACGGTCCACTACGTGGCAGATGGGAAACAAATCACAAAGATGATTCAGTCCTATGGACATCAATAGAACTTGCCCTAAAATCGCCCGTCAACGTCCTCAATTGGCCTTGACAAGTGAAGGTTTATGCCAACTTGTCCATCTTGAGCGTTGCTGTCTGATTTCGTGCGGACAGATGCGCATAGGCGTTGCGAGAAGAACAGCAAAATCTGTTTCGCGGTTTTCCTCGACTGGTTGCCGTTTCAACGGGCTGGGTCACGATTCTATTTCAGCAGAAGCAATCCCCAAGTTAAGACGGTGATATTTGAACAGAAGCCCTGATTGGTACCCCAGCTCTGTGCACTGAATGCCAGCGGTCAGCAAGCATTCTATATCAGTAGCTGTAAGCAGCAGACAAATTTCCCCACAATTTTTATTGTTAACAAATGCGTGTGGTAGTTGCAGTCGCGTAGATTGATTAGAACTTCTACCTCTCTCTCTCTCTCCAGTAAAAAGAAAGTCAATCAAGCGTTGATATCGAGTGCACTTATGGGGCAACCACCACCTGTACATGACAAAGCTGCCATAAGCTCGTATGTTTCCAAAGCCGATTTTCGAATATCTAACGCGGACTTAGTTTGCTGAATTGATGAAGAGTCATAGGCTTGAAAAGCAAATAAAATCTGTTATCGATTTAGAAGACGAAGATGCGATCACGGGAACAAGATCTTGATTGGCCTTTCATTTCGCATTCTCACTCGAATCCATCATCAGAACATTCACAGATAAAGGTGACGGTGGCACAGGGAGTGCATTATTCATGGCACATGGCTGCGCACTGTAATTAACAGCTCTCGCAATCACGGCCGGGGTCGTAATAGATGCGGTGGTGGTTAGTCAGTCCGAGTCCGAGTCGTTAATTGCCGTGATTTCGGCATCCGTGCTGGATGCTGGTGTGACGAAGTGGAGTGAGAAGCATTTCTGGCTTACTAGCCGTCGCCAGCCAGCCATACCCCAACCTCGAAGTATGAAACACGTGGGGATCGATCTGACTACCCGTTGGTTAGAATTCCAACGCCTCTTACCACTGAACCACGGACTCGTTGTCCTATCGGCTTCGATCGGGACAATTCAATGGCTGAGAGTCGCTCACCGATCGCTCTACGGAACTCACTCGTTTCGCTCTGTGTCTTGGGACTCTCTGTCGAGTCCAACCAGTGGCCGCACGACGACTAACGAGCAAGAAATGACCATTCTAATCTCCCTTGTCTTTGTCGGTAGTGTCATTCTGCCGACTCTGGGCTGCTTGGTGGTCTCAAGAGAGAGCCCTAAGGTACAACGGGACGAATGAGTACCTTAACACGATCGGTGAGCACCCTTCTACCAAATGCTTCATTACTGACCAAATGGATTTTCGAGGAGAAGAGTAATTCCGACGTGCGAAGGCTAGAGTCGGAGTTCTATGTGTATGTAAGAGTGAAGAAGGATGGTCCAGCACTGGAACATATTGTTTATTGTTCTGAGCCTTCCATCGTCAGAGATAGTAGCAGCAAGAGAACAAAGGACAGTTATGGGGCGTGCAAGCCAATCATCGACCGACGGAACAGGACTGGAGGTGAGTGTGCAGGGCTCTATACATCGACGGAGATTGAAAAATCAACTGACTGAATCCTCATCCTAGGCCCAGGCTTCAGTCAATTCTCGGCCTGTTTTGTTTCCGACGTGGTCGACTATTTTGGTGGCTGCGAAGTTAACTTTATGACCTGTTTCGTAATCGTGAACAGCCACTTGTTGTAGTGCGTTGCCTCGTCGCACGGCCAGCTTGTGATCGTGCATGCGTGAACCGAGCTTGCACTCAGCCTGGCCTGTGTAGTTACAAGGACAGTTTTGACAGGGGATGCGATACACCGCTCTATATTGCTCTTCAGGCCTTAAATGGTCTTTGGTTTTCATTACCCAACTGTGTATGATGGTTTTGGAGCGGTGTGCTATCCTAGCATCCAGCTCCACAGCAATGCGCTCGGTTGCTTCTGAAACGTCCTTTATGGTGTTATCGATTTTCTCAGCCAGATGTATCACCGCCTTTTCTTGAACTGCGATGAGTCTGAGCATGCCGTACACAACACTTTATTTGATTTGTCCTGCGTGAAATTTTAGGTGATCTCGGCGAGGTCGAACCTGGCCAGACTCGTGGATCCGCTGTTCGACGTTTAGACGGGCCAAAGTCTTGCCGTTCCTGTCGTGGGAAGGAACACCCCCGTCGAGGTCACTGATAGTTATCAGTGGTTTGGTACCGTGCATACACACATTAAAATCTATCAAGAACCTCTGATACAACCTCGACAACAGACAGTCGTATTCAAAAATTGGTTGCGTGCTTCTCTCAACGGCCTCCTTTGGGAAAGTCACCACATTTGTCTTTTGTCACCTGCGTTTTGCAAAGAGACATTTGAACCCGAACAGCAGTTATATGATTATACTCAATTTTCCGAAGCCAAATACTCACTAAGATTGTGCTTTTTGATTCAATGACCATGTGTGTCTTTTATACGCCCTGCGAAGTTGAAGGACCCCATTTCTCTGACTGTTGTTGGTACTACGTCTGGAACTAACGACAAGTTAGGCAGCGACAGTGACCTATTTCGTAGGTAATAAGCAGCAGCATTCAGTCAGTTTAGTCATTTATTTGGATAGCGCCTAGGAGAAAACGACATCGTCCGATTGCCACGCATCTTGCACTTGACTTCAAATGCGGTTGTCCGGTTTTTTCCTGAAAGCATAATGCCATCTAAAATAGAATTTTCTCGGCAGATCAGCCGGCAAGGAGAGTTTGACGTTTTGCACATACGCTCTCTTACGGACTTCATTCCACCGAAATCGCCGCACCTGTACGGGCTGTGGCCAGTCCAGTGCATAAGACCTGCTGTCCGTATGCACCATCTGTCTGTCTGTTAATGCCTCCGACCTGGGAGCGACATCAAGCTAAAACGCAATGACCAATTAATCCAGCTTTTTGACCACACCGATTGCTCACCCGGGGTTCTCTCGCTTCCTCGTCGTGCGCATTGATTGCAGTGTGACGGTTCGACACCTCGACTTTTCTCATCTCTAAGGTTGAGGAGGACAGATTTGTTTGAGATATTTTAACTTGGTAAGAGCAGGCCCCGGCAGCAATTGTTCTCCCTGGCTGTGTAACAGTCGTTTCAGTTGCCAGTCCCCGAGCGAAGTGTGTGTGCCTACGCCTGAGATTTGGGCATCTGTAAGTAATCGATAAAAGCAAAAATATCGATCGGCGTTGTGGTGTCGGCGAGCCGAGCGCTGAGTCACACGCACTTAATGGTCAAGAAACTTAGATTTACACAAAAGTGGGCAAGATTTCATTTCGCAGCCCTACCTGTTAGGAGTTGGAGGTCAAGGTTGGGCGTTTAGGGTTCAGGGTTAAAGGGTTTGGGTTAGGGTTACGGTTGACGAAATAAGATCCGACCCATAAGTGAGAAAGGACATTGAGGTCGAGCCCGGAAACATGGGCCTCCTAGTATTATACGTGGTATCGCGCTGAATTCCGGGTGGTCTCCTATTTCTGCGTTTAACTTTAGACTTAACTTTAACCGATCAAATCCCAACTGTTGCCCTAAGCACAGTCCCCATAACTGTAACGCCAGCTTTAACCCTGCCCCCTAGCCGCCTGGAATTTAGGGCGGTAGTTCCCTTTTCGTGTGTTCAACCGTATATTTATTACCACACATTTCTCGATATAATCCTGGGTTTTAAAACGGCTTTTGATGATATATGCACCTAGGATTTTCTTTACGCGGTTCGTTGCAAACAGGATTTTCTCGATCTCACTTCACACTGGCAGAGCCAAATTTGTTTGAATTGAGTGCAGTTTTTGGAAAATTATAAACTATGGGAAGAATGTGCGGTCTTCATCTAGACCGCATATTATCAAATCCTTCTTATAAAATAAGGGTCAATAATGGCGATTAATGGTAGGGGACGTTCACCGATCGTCCTTACAAAAGTCACTCGTTCCGTTGTGCCTTACGGGCTCTCTCTCGAGCCCAACCAGTAGCCGCACAGCGGCGCATGATACAGGCAGAATGGCATTACCGAAAAAGAAAAGGGAGACTGTCTTTTTCGTTAATGCCAAGGGCGATTACATTTGCGATCAATCTTTTATCAGCGCTCCGACAAATATGCCTCTGCAAACGGAGATGGTTTATGAAACTCATGAGCAAAAACCCTGCCCTTCCGATAGGGTGCCCTATTTGCAGGCATTACATCTTTTTTCAAATTGTTTGAATGGTAAAGTAGTTCAGATAGTGGGACAACAATGAGTGAAATATCTGTAGACAAGGGTGAACTGGAGTTTAGCGCATTTGTTAGTGGACAGTTTTAATACAATTAAAATCACTGCATCATGCCAAGTAGAGCGAGTGTGCTTGCAGCTGATGTAAGTGAACCCAAAAAAGTATGAACCAAATAAATCTGAATGGTTACAATAGGTATCGTCGGGTTTTCTACCCTATTTAATCATGCTGAAAATCTGCAAACAGTCATATGCAATTCCAAAGGATGCATGAGCTTTAAGATACTAAGGACGAATTTGTTTATAATACACAAGAAGTTTCGAAACGAAGAGGAGGGTTCGTTGATAATTTAGGAAATTATAAAAGGAAGTCAATGGACTCAAGTGTCTGAGCATGATTAATTCAAGGGTCAGACAACAGATTAAAGAACATTGCAGTCGAGAATAATCGACTTCTGCTTTTAGTTAATACCTATTTTTAGAGTATAGTACAAGCTACTCTCACATAAAATCATAATATTTACAGTGCTACTTGTTTGTATAGTGGGCATTACTCCTGAAATATTTCGAAATTTACGAATGATTGTCAATCCCTCACAAGCCAATGCGATTTCATGAGTAAACTGTCTATTTTAATTAATTGCAAGTTTAAAAGAACTAAAAACATAAAGGAAATACTATAGGCAGCGGTACGTTGTTTAGAAATGTCGATTTATTTTGAAAAGCGCAATATACCGAAAACGTTAGGAATGGCTCTTATTAAGTAAAGTTCGTTCTTAGATTGTAGAATGTATTCTCATACCAAACACGCAGTACATATGAAAGTAAGCATGAAATCACGTCTAATAGCAGCGCTTTAGTGAAGTTTACATCTAAGAATCGTTTAATAAATAGTGTGACTTCATATGTGACGGTTTTTCAACTGCCTACATTCTGGGTGTAGATTACAAAACAGTTTTTCAGTGTTTCATAATTTTATTAACGATTTTGAGTCAAATGAGATGAGGATCAACAAGAGAAGCTGTATGTTGCTTGATTTCGCCGATTGGGACGTCGTAGGATCAAAGGTTATCATAAGATGGCATGCCATGAGGCCGACCGGTCTATTTTCGCTAAAATTTACTGATATTTCACTTGACAGAATTACGCAAATACAATTTCTGAACAAGAAAAGTACATTTCATTGAGGGATGCGGGTGAGCGAACAAAATGCGCCGCGTTAAATGCGTCCAAGAATTCTCCAAACATTTTCCGTTATCAGATTGCATGAGATACGTCACATATTGTATAGTTCCCTACTATAATTGGTATAAATTACCATTTAGAAGGTCCTAAGAAAATCAAGTTATTTCATTATCTTGCGAATCTCCTCAAAATTTTAAGATGGCAGAGTTACTCCGCACAGAAACGAAGATCAGCCTCCGGACTTTCGGGTACCAGGCTTACGACTACTGGTGTGTAGGAACACCCCGGAACTGGCGACATACAGAGGACATAATTCAGTTTATTCATCGTTCAAAAGTTGCGCATGAATGAAGGTGGATATGTGAGTCCCAGGTTCCTAGCGTAACGAGGTTGAACGCTCGATCACTGAAACAGTAGGTGCATTAGCTTCAAATTCTGGACTCGTGCCGATGTCCATCTCTAGAGAATGTGAAATCGCAGTAACGAATGAGCAGTTTTATGGCCAGGCAGTGAGACGAAGGATTCCCATGACTAGCCTGGATCTAGCCAGCACGAGCCAGTATCCGCAAATTGTCGCCTTCCGCCATCGTGGGACCATAGGTGGCCTCTCGAACGACCCGTTTGTGATCAAGTACTCGTAGGCAGAGTCGTCGTTATGTCTGGCCTATATATCGGCAGGGACAGTCATGACATAGAATTTGGTAAAATAGTTCGATTTTTCACGTGTTTTCAGTCGACCCCTTTTCTATTTGATTCTGAAGGATCAAGCAGGGACTGGGTAGCCAGTAGAGGATTTGATTTGACTCATTTAGTCTTCAACACCTAGGTTTATTTTGGGAAAAATACTCAAGATTTGCTTATTTTTTTTTTAAAAAAATAGCAAAATGAGCTTTCTGATTTGTAATGAAGGAGACTAAACCCTTCAGGTGATAATAGTGCAGCTGTCCTGGAGCAAAATCGAGCAAAATGCTATACAGCAGATGAGAGCAATTCCGTGCCAGGAAGTGACATTCTACGTAATCGTAACATGTTTAAGCTCGTCGGAAGTGTAGTGCTCCAAAATCTTAGCACGACCTTAGGGTTCACTTCCTAAACCGTGTCGTTTGGACGGAAATGAACAGAGGAACGCGCGTCTCAACAAGCCACCATCTAGACTCCTATATGTATATAAATGCTCCGGTAGCCTGCATGCAAGCATCGGGAAGATCAAGTGACCAGAATCTTACGTCATGTGAGTATGATCCTAACATTACTCTTTTAACACTAACGGGGCCGCTGTAAGGTTAATATCAGGACTCATTTATATATCATTTGCTGTTATGTTGCCTCATACCGGAGTCTATTGCTCGCAGTCCCAATCCAACTCGTTTTTGTCCGACTTCTTCCTGCGATCAATATAGAATTATGGAAGTCACTCAGCACTGACCTCACTTTAAAAGATATATGCGATACATTTTTCGAGCTCAATTTCCTGACAAAACATTTAGGCCCTAGAAAAAGAAGTACATTCGCTTTAATATCATGTATTCTTTGTCGAATTTGGGGAGGCTTTTGAATATAACTGCGTGACTTGTAGAAAAGTGTAGGAGATTAGTTTGTCCCCTACGAGCTGTCGGCGGCTTGGTCGATGCACGGATAAGGGCCATTTAAAGCGTTTTTAGAAAAGCCAGACCATCTCGCGGGACCTGTATGTCCGAAAATGTTCGTTAAGATCACACAGTAACCCTCTCCGCCAGTTTGACATGGGGGCATTTTTTACTCGAACCAGGCAAGTGCAATTTTCAAACCGAATGCTCACAGGCAAACCATTTACCTCGCTGAGTGAACCACCGATGAAGGTGATACAGTAAGGCGCTCATATTATGAGCTACTAACCGAAATTCTAAAATGGGTTTCTGATTAGAATGGGATCATTTTGTTGGCGCAACACCATCTCAGGATATTTCGGTTATGTCGGCTGCTGAATGAGCTCCTTGTCCGCCGTCGGCCACTTAAGTGGCATAATTCCTCACCATTGATTTTCGTTGACCTTATGAATTCGAACGTATTTCGCAGAAAGCATGTGCACGAATATTCTTTCAGGTATTCCGTTGGCAGAAAATTGGTTCTTCATAAAACACTGGGCTTGAAAACTGGATACTTAGGATTAAGAAAGTTTTTTTTTCAACTCCCTAACGATTTCGAGGTCCGACGGCAACGTTCTTGCATATTTTCCTTGCAACAAATGTCATATATTTTGATGGTGGGGGACGCTCACCGATGGTCCTTACGAAACTCACTCGTTCCGTTGTGCCTTATGGGCTCTATCTCTTTCGAGCCCAACCAGCAGCCGCACAGCGGTGCATGATATAGGCAGACTGGTATTACCGACAAAGACAAGGGAGACTGAGATGGCCATTTCTGGCTTATTAGCCATCGTCAGCCATCCACACCCAACCCCGAAGTATGGAACACACGATGCTCGAACTCGCGACCAGTTACTTAGGAGTCAACGCTTCTAACCACTGGGCACGAGCTCGTTGGGTATGGCTGGTTGACGACGGCTAATAAGCCAGAAATGGCCATTCCAGTCTCCCTTGTCTTTGTTGGTAATGCCATTCTGTCACATATTTCTCTATACCATTAGGAAGATGCCATATCTTGATCATAGAATGCATAAATGGACGTAAACCATACTTTAAGCATCACCCAAACCAATAAAAAACGAGTGGACACAATAGTGCATGAATAGACACTACATTCTTAAAATTCTCTCAGATGCAAGTATTGTTAAAACAGAAACACGCTCTTTAATCAAGTACAACACTTCGAAAAGACGCACTCTGATACCAACTGACTACATGAAAGAATATCTTTGTGTGTTCTAAGAATGAGATTTATATTCATGAAGTCGTCCAAAATCACTGGAAAAGTTGAATAAAGGTTAAGCAGTCATGTCTTACCAAGTGTGGCTTTTGCAGAAAGTCAAGATTTAGCTTATCTCTGGCACGACTAGAATATTTTAGGACTTGGCCACACCAAGATAAATATTACAACACAATCTTGGTAATATTTTCTGATCGGAATTGCATTTCAGAATTTCGATTAACACTTCGTGCGATAAACAAGATATTGTGTATCCGTAAGCAAACAGTGATCACGGCCTAATTAGACATGTTTCTCGACTGGCCGACAGGCTTATCAGGTAATAAATCGTTCGACGCGAAATGTAAATGTGCAATTTTTCAACCAACCAGCACACCGTTGGCGGTTAAGTTTCATTTCGGAAGGCGCAGTGCTCTGAAAACACAGGTTCACCCACTGATAGAGGTACATTTGAGTTTTGCGTGTCTCATAAAGAAAAAATTATGGGACTCCCCTAGTCCTAACTAATTTCGGTGACGTGAATCTGTATTTTTTAATTTTGATTTTTCGTGTCCGCCTCCGGACAGGTTGAATAACGGCAGAGCGTTTCTCGGTGGATTGGTTGTTGTCAGCCTGTTCTTGTCGACAGCACGGACGGTCTCAGCCACTGAAAGCATACAAGCAGAAGACAGCCCAACCTACCCTCCAATTACCCTGATGACCATCCCTGTGGAAGTTGGAACAGTTTTAAACAATGAAGTTGAGGTTCAACACACCAGTCGAGTAAGTCATTGCTCAGCTCTGTGTTCCACCAAGCTCCCGATCAGATGAAATGAGATTTTGCTTTAAAATTTTAGCTTACCCCTAACGGAACCTCTGAGGATGCTGGAATATGCACGATAGTGAAAGGTTTGTTGTGTTTCAAGAGTACTAGAACTGCGCGCTTTTTTTTCCACATACATTTAACTGCACCGAGGGCTCATTTTCTACAATGCAATTTTTTCTATGTTCCCGTTATTGTGAAATCTAACCTTTAGTCTTAAAAAATGTCGTCTGGTTACTTTAAGGTGCGACTTCCGTTGGAGTGATCAGCACGACCTGCGATTTGCGAAAGGTCTTCATTACTGGCTTCATAAGGCTGTCAGACGAGGGAAACGGGACGGTCTTTGGATACATCCGCGTCAACGGAGGTAAGCAGACTATTAATAAAACACGAGGTCCAAAATCCACTTTGCAGTTGCTATTGCTTAAAACCATGGCCAAATGTATGTTGCCGACCAGAGTGTGTGACGGTACGCCTTGATGCGGTATTATGTCGTACCTGCGGCCACTGCCGCCTCCGGTCTTCTTAATTTTGTCTTGATGCCCTGGTTCAGGCGCGGAGAAGAAGAGGGTGCGGTAGATAATACACAAGTCTGCCACTACTTTATATATATACATATATATATAGTGTGGTAGGGGGCGCTCACCGATCGTTCATACGGAACTCACTCGTTCCGTTGTGCCTTAAGAGCTCTCTCTCGAGCCCAACCAGCAGCCGCACAGCGGCGCATGATACATAGGCAGAATAACATTACCGACATATATATATATATATATGATGACAGATGGGCGCTCACCGATCAGGTTACGGAACATGCTCGTTCCGCTGTGCCTTGGGGCTCATACTAGAACCCTCCGTAACCTGATCGGTGAGCACCCGTCTGTCATCATTGATATTCCCGATCACAACCGACAGGACAACGGGCCCGTAGCTCAATGGTAGAGCGTCAAACTCCATGACCAAAGATCCCGGGTTCGAATCTCAAGTGATCCACACTTGGGGTTGGGTATGACTGCCTGATGACGGCCAATAGGCCAGAAATGGCCATTCCGGTCTCCCTTGTCTTTGTCGGCTCCATCTCATCTATATATATAAACTATAAACGAATTAACGTACGGGTCACCGTCATTTCCCTTGTCCTTCTATACAGCAAATGGTCCACATTGTCGGAACTCTCACCGAGCCTTCCTGAGGGATTCGCCAACTACTGCGGTGTCTGCCTTAGGAGTTTATGAGAAAATAATCAAGCAGATTCTAGAGGATTTTCTTGTTAAAAGACCAGGTAGCTTCAGGTTCAGTGTTGAAAAAGACCTAAATAGGAAGAAAACGCGTGTGAAGTTTAGTGCAGTTGATATTGTGCGGGTGCTAAATAGTTTGCAGACGTCGCAGTTGGGACTTCAGATGCGGGCAAATACACGTTGTACGTGCGTGAACTCGTGTCTGCCACTATTTATATCATACTTGCCCTTGCAAAGAGAAATATGCTCGCTCGGGTTTTTTGTCTTGTTCTAGCATGCACTCATTTTGCCTCTACAACAGACTGCCGACAGCTGATTACCTAGAGATATTTATTTCACTCTCCATCGTTTTTACTTTGCGTTACCTCTTTGGGACATATTCGTAAAATTTGTATCGAAGAGCAGGCATCTCAAGAAGCATAATTTGAGTATGCCTAGTTCACTAGGAAGCGTAGGGATTTTATTTTAAACTTTCGATGTCGGTTCCCCGGGCCATCGTCGGATATTTCAACTGTGCCAAAAAATCGACACCTCCTGGCCGTTTTTGCCAGTAAGCGTCCGCAACATACACAATTGTCTATCGAATGGTTCCAACCTCTTCCGCTTTTCCTTGAGATTTTGTACGTGGTGTCCAATATTAACGTATCGACTAACGCATGACTGCGAGAAACCCCCGACCTTTTCCAGTAGGGTATACGCCGACGATGCGAGTCTTGGCCCATGCAGAAGTGTGTGCCGTATCTGGTATATGCGTGGTCATTTGAGACAGGTGGTCTCGCCTTTTAACAGCTAACTGGTGTTTGTGGATGCGTGTAGAGACAGACTTTCCAGTTCGACCACAATATGCGACATCGCACGTTTCACATGGGATCTGGTAGACGATTTTCTTCCTCCGCAGCTAGACAATCCTATCCTTAGAGTGTACAAGTTGAGTGCGTAAGGCAGTCACCGGTCTGTGCATCATTTATATTTGGTGTTTTATCAGGTGTCTTTCAACGTGATTGGTTTTGCAATCTCTGGAAAAAGGAAGTGGTCTACCAGATCCCATGTGAAGCATTAGATGCCGTATATTGTGGCTGAACGGAAAAGTCTATCTCAGCACGCATCCACGAACACCAGTTAGCTGTTGAGAGGCGAAACTACCCTTCTCAAGTGGCCACTAATACGCTAGATACTGGTCACACTTTCACATGGGACAAGAATCGCATCGTCGGCGTCTACCCTACCAAAAATTTTTCGAAGTCATTCATTAACCAGCCTATTGAATTAGACACCACGTAGAAAATCCCAAGGAAAACTGGAATAGACAGGAGCCGATCGATAGAGAATAGCTTATGCGGTAGACGCTTGGTGAAATAAACGTCCAAGAAGTATCGATTTTTTGATACATTTAAAATATCTGACGACGGCCGGGGAACAAACTTCGAATTCTTACAAATAACGCTCTCACTAATCGAAGTGGACCTACTATCTTCAAATACAAACATATCTATACATATATTGGAACGCAGGAATCCCAATAGATACAATTTGAAATCAAATACGTTCTTCGGAAAAAAAGAGAAAACTTTATTGATTTAAGTTTTCAGGTCGGTTCCTCGTGTCGTCGTCAGACTAGAGTAAATGTGCAGAAAACAATTAACATTTCAAGTGCGCTACAAAATCAATACTCGTTTGGCGCTACAGCCAGTAAGCGACCGTCGTCTGCGTTAGTCAGTATTGATCAGCTTTCGTCTCTCTCATTTTTCTTTGAGATTTTCGTACGTGGCATCTAACTCGATGTGCCTATTGATGCATGACTCGTCGGAGTGCATGGCTTCAAGAAACTCTCGGCCTTTTTTCGATGGGCAAACTCCGACGATGCAAGTTTTGTCCCATGCAAAAGTGTACCCAGTATCAAGAGTGTGCATGGCGGTTTGAGACAAGTGGTTTCGCCTCTTAAATGCCACTTGATGCTCGTGGATGCGTGCGGAGGCGATTTTTCCCGCTTGGCCACAATATGCGTCATCACAGGCATCGCATGGAGTCGTATAGACGAATTCCTTTCTTTCGAGATAGCCAACACTATCCTTAGGGTGAACAAGCTGAGCGCGTTAAGTAGTCGCCGAGAGTTTCTTGAAGCCATGCACTCCGACGAGTCATGCATCAATAGGCACATCGAGTTAGATGCCACGTACGAAAATCTCAAAGAAAAATGAGAGAGACGAAAGCTGATCAATACTGACTAACGCAGACGACGGTCGCTTACTGGCTGTAGCGCCAAACGAGTATTGATTTTGTAGCGCACTTGAAATGTTAATTGTTTTCTGCACATTTACTCTAGTCTGACGACGACACGAGGAACCGACCTGAAAACTTAAATCAATAAAGTTTTCTCTCTTTTCCCAAAGAACGTATTCGATTTCAAAATGTATATATGTATATATCTAAATCTTTATAGCGCCTCTAGTGTGCTTAACGCCTTATACTCCATACCTCTTTAGAGCAAATAGCTGACGATACAGTTCCCAGTAATGCCATAAAAGTGCACGTTGGAGACCTACAGATGTCCATTGGACAGAACGCCAACACGAACACGAAATTTACTGTTCCGTTTGCAGTTAAGGTAAGTGATGAAACGTCAATCCTACAATGAGACGCCCTCCGGGTTCCTCGCTAATTCATCCAAGTTCTCTTTTACCTACATTGTAGGACACTTTTCCTCCCGCCTGCTTCAACACTGAGAAAGGTAATTGCTAATTCGACGTTTCTACTTCTTACGTATTTTCTTTTCAGAGTATTTTTCGAAAAGTTTCCCTATTATTTCTAATTATGCTCTGAAAAAAATTTCCTTGCAAATTCCTCTTAGTGAGTACGAGAGCCCTAGTGGTTGGAACAATGCCAAAGGATGAAGTTGTACTTCGCTTTCATGACGAAGAGCAGAGACGGCAGGACATCATCCTGCAACCAGTGTTCTCCATGAGCCCCCAACACCAGAAAATGTCTGTTCTCTTGGCAGCTGCTTCAGTGATTTTGAGTTTCTCCTTCTAAACCCCCAGACACAATCCCGTGGCATGCACTGCAGGCTTTCGTTTGCGATTCCATTTTAATGTGTGTTGGCTGTTTTGTTTTCAACAAACCTTTTATAAACAAATAATTATGCATACTCACTGTGTGCGGATTTTGCCCTCAAGTTCGTCTCTCATGCACAATCGAGGTCATAATATCCCATATAGTTCAGTAATGATCAGTGAATTACCGGTCTGTTGAACTATATTGTTGATAACGTTAAGATCATCAGCGAGTTATGCTGACACAGTATCTGCGTTTCTAGATATGAGTTGGTTAGATTTTTTATATGGTTTCGTACTCGGGGCTACATCAGGAACCACTTTGAACTGGAGGCCGATATGAATGGATGACCAGGGGTAAATTTGTAACCATGCTATGACAATCTGCCGCCGTATTCGATGAGGTCGAAAGTGTTCCCTAAAGTATGTTGGCGCAGGAGCGGCGGCTGGTGCATAGTTATGGTAGACTTGCGCCGTATCTACGGCGCTCTCTCCTCCTTCCCCTACTGGAACCTGCGTCGAGATAGAGTCAAGAGAACTAGGGGTGGGTGAGCACGCCGGTGGCTGGCACGGAACACAAAAACTCCCAAATGGGCATGCCGCGATATCTGAGTTCCATCGTCAGCTGGCATCCTTTCAAGACTGAACGCTTAGCACACCATGATGGTCTCAGGATCTTTCAGTTTCGGTTTCAGTTTATTTGAGGGAAATATAGGTGTTGAAACTTTGGACCCGCGATTTGTTACAAGGCAGCGAATTATATAAAAAGTTGAAAACGGAAACATCAAAACAGCTACCGAAGTCTCTTCAGATTGGCAAAGTTTTCGAAACCAGACAGATAAACGAATTGCTACAAGTGTTAAAAACATTAACGTTCCTAAATGTGCTGTACAGTTGTCTGTCTATGGATAATCCTTGCTATATCAGTTTCTGAGGGAGACGAACATTCAATGGAACTGGGACAATAATAAGATTACAAACGTTACTGAAATACAGACAGTAATATAATAACATTAGTAAACTGTTCGAACGGAATGCTAAGGCGATTTCGGTCATGTGGCATTATGACGTTTGGTGGTACACTGGTCCAACTTGCGCTTAAAAGCCTCGACGGAGGTGGACATGACGACATATGCAGGCAGAGCATTCCAAGCCTCAATCACTTTGGTTGAAAAGAAGAACTTCCGAATGTCCAGCATGGTGCCAGTCACACGTAGTTTAAATGGATGACCTCGGAGTTTCGTCGTGGTTACTTATTCAAAGAAATTAGCTGGCAAGAGGCAGTATTCCTGGCCACGCAGTATACGGAATATTTGTATAAGGTCGCCTCTTAGCTGTCTGTAACTCAGTGGAAAGAGGCCGTAATTGGATAGTCGTGTTTCATAGGGTAGTGAACCCTGTTTACTTACGAGTTTGGTTGCCCGACTTTGAATTTTCTCAAGGGTGCTGAGATCTTTAGAGGTCTAGGGCTTCCACGCCTAATTAACGAACTCTAGATGTGGCCGTAAAAAATGTCCCAAAGACTTTAACGAAGCAGTCCTCATCGAAGGTCGAGAGAGCTCTCTTTACAAGATAAAGGACTGACATCGTGGGCATGGTTACCCTGGTGCAGTTGAGTGGCGGTTTAAAAGAAGCGGTTACCAAAACACCCAGGTCATTCTGGGCGTCTACCTTTTGCAATGACACGTCATTTTGGTGGTTAACCCTCCGGTTCAGAGATCGGGTCCTGCCGACTCGCAGGACATTACACTTAGTCACATTAAACGGCAACAGCCAGTCCTGTGACCATTTCTCGAGTCGGGTCAGGTCTGCCTGCAAGCGCTCTTCGTCAAATTCAGTTCGGATAACGCTCCAAAATTTAACATCATCAGAGAACATGGCGACATCACAATTCAGTTCACTGACGCAGTCGTTGACGTATATTATGAATAGTGTAGGGCCAAGAACGGAGCCTTGTGGAACACCGCTTTCAACCGCTACCTCCGCCGACTGCCTGTCACCGACGTGGACGATTTGAGAGCGGCCGATCAAGAAACATTGGATCCACCTCAGGAGATTACCAGTAGTGCCTGTTCCGCTTAATTTGTTCAGGAGACGCTGATGTAGTTCACTGTCCAATATCTTCTTAAAGTCGACGTAGACTGCGTGCACTGCATTGCCGCCATCGACTGCCCGGGTCCAGCAATAAAAACACTTATGCAGGTTCGTCACGCATGATCTGCCTCTACGAAATCCGTGCTGGGCATCGCATAGGAGATTATGTTCTTCTAGGAAGTGCACTATTTCTCGCTTAACTATTTTTTCTATAAATTTGCAGCAAATTGAAGAAAGGTTGATTGGTCTGTAGTTGTTTGCTAAGACCTTGCTGCCGCCTTTATAAACTGACGTGATTCGTGCAGACTTCCAATCGGCAAGCAAATAGCCTGCCTCGAACGAAGCTTGGAAGAGCACGGACAGCGGTTTAGATAGTTCTCCAGCAAGCTCCTTCGACAATTTGGGCGCTCTGCCACCCAGTCCAGGTGATTTAGACTCATTCAACTTCAACAGTTCTTTGCGAACAATAGCTTCGGCGACAGAGACATTCTCAATCGTTAGCCTGTCCATTACTTCACAGTCGGGAGTTAAAAATGCTCTTTCCCTCGTAAAGATGGACTGAGAAAATTGTGAAAGGTGCTCTGCCCATTGTCTGTCGTCACTAACTTTTAATAACGCGATTGGGTCTCTGTTTCGTGTGCTTTGTCTTATATAACCATAGAATAGCTTCGAATTTTCTGCGGCTCGACTCAGTAGGTTTTTTCGAAAGTACGCCGCGTCCCGAAGATTAATCTCTTAACTAGGTTACTCTGTGCCTTCTATGCATCTACCGACACAGAGCACGTATCCGAGAGGAATTTCCTCCATAACCTTCGCTTTTTATTCAATTCTCTTTGAAGCTTGTATTAGCCTCGGGGTTCCGTTGTTCAGTTTCTTCCGTGAAATAGAATAGTGGTCTCTGTGAAGAACGTGCAATAACCCACTAACCCAGTCCCAATCCTTGATTATATCACCGAAAAAAGCTAATTCCCAGTTTATGGTGTTTAGTTCAGCCTTCATTTGGGCAAAGGCACCGCGCCAAATGTTCCTTCTAACCCTGGTGGCTTGTGCGGGCAGAGAAAAAGTGATGTACCCTCACAACAGTACGACGTGATCGCTTCGACCTAGGGGAGGCAGACCTTGTACCTCACCAATGCTATCCATTGACTTCGTAAGGAGCAGATTCAGACAGTTTGACTGTTGCACTTCGCGCACCCTCGTCAAAAAAGTGTCGTACTGATTACACGTACAGCAAATGATCCACACGGAACATACTTCCCACCTAAATCAGAGGTGGTTATTACGTGATCACGTTGTGTGATGTCGAGTTTGGTCGTGTAAACATTGTCTCCGAGCGAGCCACGCGATAAATGCGTTTCGACCGGGGTCTAGAAGGCATCGCTGGTAGTGCGCGCCGTTAGAAATTCCAACGCTCGGGGTGTGATAGCAGGTCCAATAACACCACGCTAATTAGAATCGCTGCAGTCCCCGAATTTTTACTAAAAGTCTTGGTCAGTTGTTTGGCGCGGAACAGGGAGTGTTACCGAAACTAGGTTATGGTGAGGATGAGAGAGTGAGGTAGATACTACGCATGTCTCCCATCGCCATAAAGTAGTTCCCGCGCAATTCGCCGTCCCTGCTCTCACCTTGCAGTGAATCACGCGATGAACATCGTCCAAATCAGCGGTCGAACTGTCGATCCTGTGTGCTGCTGAGGAGGAGTGTGGTAGTATGGTATGCAGGGAACAGGTAACGACTACTGGAGCACGTTCAGCTCACTGCTCAAAAGAATTGTTAATCTAAACTGTCCACTCAAACGAAAGAAAACAAGCAACCATCCGCCGTGGATAAACCGGAAACTTCAAACCGCGTTTAAGAGGACAAATAAAGTGTGGAGACGCTATCGACAAACAGACAGTCCACTTTGTGCTGATTATGCATAACTGTAATTAAAATTTCATATGTATACTGAAAAGACCGCCTGCGGTACCCTTCATCGTCCCGCACAGTGAAAACGGTTTCCGTGAACAAATATGTTACTCACATAGTTTTAGTAAGATGTACATTTAACATTTATATTTTATGTGCAATTTTCAATAGGGTCACCAAGGGCATTGCCTATTACCCTAAAATATACTATTATTATAACCGGCGGCGTTCTACCACGGAGTTCCATGCAGGTACATGTGACCTAATAGTTTCAAGTAATGATTGAATGCACTTGGACAGTATGAACAGGTGAAGCGTGTGCGGTGGGTGAATGTTGGTGCTTCAGACACTGGCTCGCCAGTCTCTGAGTGATGGATTCGCAAGTGACCGGCTAGGCTGTTGCGTGATAGACACGCGCGATGGCCGTGAAGGCAGGGTAGATTCGTGGCCGTAGAATCGATCGGGGCGATGAGGCTGCTAGCTGTATTCGTGCGTAGTGTTCGGATTTGGATAGAGGAGAGTCTTCGAGTACGCAGGGTGTGTTGAGAGTGTCGATGCTGCAGTGAGTTTTGTTCCCGCAAAAGTCCAATTGACTGGACATGCCTATGCAGCGGCTGAATCTGCGCATTTAGTGCAGGCAGTGGAGCTGGGGGTTATCGGGAATGTTTGTGGGGGATCCGGGCACTGGTGCGCCGGTCGCAGCGCGACGGACCCTCAAGCTGCCGACCAGGTCGATGCGTGAGAAGACTGCTGCAATTACAGTGAGGATAGGCTGGGTTCGACTCCCACTTGCTGGTGGTTGGAACGGAGAGGTCGAAGGCAGTATTTGAATGGACATCGGATGTTCTCAAATCAACGGTTTATGGTAGCCGTCGTCGCGCCGTCGCCGCCGCCACGTGGCGGTGACGGGGAACATGCTGCCGGTGGTTTATGGCGACGGTTTATCAGCCGTGTGATCACAGGTGATGGGGATGGTGATGGAGTTTGGCACAGGGCTGGCTTCTGGAGTGTTGGTAGAAGGAGAAGTTGATGTTACCGGGTTATTGTTGCACTGCGTCTGAAGGAGTTCGACGCGGCCGGTTCGCGCCCGAAATGCACTTTGGCAGTGTGGACATGTTGCTGGAGATTGGGTTTTGGATCCAAGGCATAGTGCTGTTTTAATCGGCCCTGTCGGCAAGCACCTGTAGCGACGTCTCCATGGAAAAGTCGTTCGGGTAATAGGTCATTGTCCATTCTTACAAGTAGCTGCAACACCGCAGTTGCAGCCGCCTCGACGTAACTTGAATGCTGAGGATTCCGGTTCCTTTTAAGACTTCCGTGTGCGGGAGCCAGTCCTGCATTTTCAGACTCAGAATGCTACAATATCAACTGAGATAAATGTGATTGAACTTTCTGGCTTCTGTTTAGTTGACTGACCATTTAGCACGCATTTTCTTCATTGATTCTCGATGCCCTGGCAAATTCAAATATATTTTATCGAACCCACGAACGAAAATGTGCCTTCTTGTATACCCGAATAAGGGGTTTAAGTAGGTTTTAAAAAAGTTTATACTTATGAGATACTGATTTTTTGCTGTCTTATCGTATGATTTCTCAAACCTGGCAGGAGGTCAGTTTTTGAATACACAGCTTCTCAATCTCCTGTAGAAGCCGTACTTGGTAAAAAAGACTACTTACGTAGCATGCACTTTTTACACTTATTTTCAATAGTCTCGCAAATTCAAATATATTTTCTAATATATTTTTCTCACTTAAGCGTCGCAGATAAGTCTCCCCTTCAGGCAACATTAATGCTTCTGTCTACAGTTTGACTATTTTGTCTTCATTAGAGGTCTGTTTAAACGCCAAAGGCACTTCCAATACTCATAGACAAAGGACGCCATTATAAAGGAGCTGTACACAGGACTTACCAGTCTCTGAAGATGGGTAGACGAATGAACTACTCGAAACGTCGGACCTCAGATAAACCTCTCCCGGTGAACGCCCTCCACTTCCAATTACATGAGCACTCTAAATGGGCCTAAAGTTTTTGTGGAGTGTGCTTTTGAGTCCGTGGGTAATGTTCCACCGTAGAAATATAAAGCAATTAGCAATCGCCCCCACAGACTAGGTTTCACAGCAGGACGGGTGTCAATGCCAGGCAACCGGAAGATCCCCCTTGAACTACTAGGAGAACTTAGAGCTAGAGAACACGCCTCCTACCTGTTGGATATGTCTATTTTTAGCACTGTGTGCAGCAGTGTGGTTTACCAATCAAAAATTTCCTCATTACCCCTGTATCGCAGGAAGAAGTTACCCATGCCGAGAGTGTCCACCACCTTTCGATCTGACCCGACTGTCTGCGCGAATTCGCTTTGTCGATGCGGATTTGTTAGGACGTTCCACATGTTTCTGTCCACACTCTGACCTCAAGTTTAAACACCTTGAAAGGAAGGTAAAGTTTTATTGAATTTTGGAACATTTTAGAACCAGTGACGGGGAATATTTAGATTTTGATATCCTATGGGTTTAGTCCTTGACAATGGCCAGTGACTGCCGGTGACTTTAGCGTGAAACAGTTTATAGCCAGACAGACTTGTGTCGTGTCTACTGAGCTACCTCATTCCTCGTCAACCTTGTTTTGGTCGTACTGGGTGAAGTGCCGTTAAAAACCATCGTCTAAATAGGCATTTGTTGGGACTACCAGTGAAATTGCTAATGTTGAGTTTAGAAAAGAAGAAGATGCGACCACTAAGACAAGAGGTTCATCCGTACGACACTACAGATTCTTACTCGAAACCATCATCAGAGACAGTCGCAGATAAGTTTCTTCTTCAGGAAACACTGCAACTTCCATCATTAAGTTAACAATTTTGTCTCCACTAACGATCTTTTTAAACGCCAAACGCAGTTTCAGTTATACGAGCACTCCATTGGCACTCTAACTGTGCCTTTAATGTTTGTGAAATGTGTTTGGGAGCCCGGGTGATCTCTTCCACCCTTGAAGTATTAACAACTAATCAATCACCTCCGCGACGGCAGTCAATGCCAGGGAGCTGGAAGATCCCCTTAAACTACTAGGACAACTTAGAGTTAGAGAGCATATTTTCTGGCTGCTCTAAATGCCTATTCAGAACCGTCTGCTGAAGTGTGGTTTACCGATCAAAAACTTCCTCATTACGCCTGAATAGCAGAAAGAATTTACCCACGCCGAGAGTGTCCCGCCACCTTTCAATCTGCCCCGACTGTCCGTTCGCATTTGCTTTTGCGATGCGGATTTGTTAGGATGACCTACATGCCTCTATGGACATCGTGACCTCAGGCTTATGACCCGCCTGGTACTTGAAATCCCGTGGAGCGTATACGCACTCGACCCTTGTCCCCAATACCAGCGCGGCAGAGAAGGCGAACGCGACCGGCCACGAAAATGTGCATTAGCGAAATTGCAAGTCAAAAGTAACTGGAACTAACGCATATTTATAACACCCTACTGTGCTTGGCCGACGTTCGGCACAATGCCCTTCGGGAAGAACATTCCAGACGAGCGGGTCGATAATTCAAATATGCAGATCGCTCAGGCCCGAGTGGAAAAGCCAATGGAGAGGCGCCACGATTAAGATGACAGCGCAGTAGAGAAAACGCACATGGCCTACAGTGATTGGCTGGCTCTTGTTTTTGGGAGTGTAGGCACTCCCAACAAAAGGCAAAGAAGGTTTTGTGGAATCATGGTCCATTTTAGGGCCGGTGTCGGGAGAGTCTTTTGATTTTGACATGCCATGTGTTCAGGCTTGGACAGCGGGCAAATGGGAGCGCCGAAAATATGGACCGCGTGCCGGTGACTTCAGCGTGAAACAGCTTATAGTTAGAGAAACTTGCGCCAAACTTTTTGAGCTACTTTATTCCTTAGAGACCTTACTCCGATAGCAAAAAATATCAGGACGACCCCCGAAGTGAACTAGGGTTCGGCGACCGACAAAGCCAAACAGCTGATCTACGCGTTCCACACACAATCTGGTCTCCAGTGATTTGCCGAGCCTGTGTACTTTTGAGTTGGATCTTATGTTGTCGAGAGTTACATTAAGAAGGAGACATTGCAACCTTACTCAAAGCTCTGAGAGGGCCTTGATATTCCGTCGTTAGGTCACTATCTTAGTCTCCATGACACGCTTAAGTACTTCAGCATTTTTCGAGTGAGGAAAGCGCTGATTTGCCGTGGATATAAATTCCCCGGTTTCGGGTTCACACTCTCTCTTCCGTCTCTCTAACGCACCAGTTCACTGTCCTATGCTCCCAATTAACTCGTGCTGGGGTTGGGTGCGATGACTGACGCGTCATGAAGGCCTACGACTCATATTCGGCAGTCATGAGCTTGCGCGGACCGAGCGCAGCCCGATAAACGCGTACTGTGAGCAAATCTGACCTTCGACATGGTCCAGCGCATCTAAAGTGGAGCGAGTTTTGGTGTCAGCAGAATTAGTCTACTATCATACTCTCAGACCAGTTCCCTCTGAAAGAGTTTCTAGGGATCGCCGCGGAGTAGAAGAAAACGTCCAACCAATTACAGCTGACAAACCGTTTGACTACCGTGTCTGGATATGATGATAGCAATGATCATTTTCAATATATCTAAAATACCGTGCAGTCTAAATCATTATTTTTATGATTAACCTAACATGGTTAGGCGAATTTTGACAAATAAGCTTCCCTAACACGCAAGAATCAATAATAAAGGACAGATATATATTTAGAAGAAAACGCCCTCCAAATAAGGGACCCGATACGTGAAAGATGAAAAAAACCCTATAAAAACCACAAAAACCATAAAAACCTGTCTGACGATTTAGATGGAAAGAGTGAAAATTACTGGAACAACTGCCAAGAGTACAGACAATTTCTTGTGCAGAGGGCTTGCAGAGAAGACAGGTTGTAGGACGACATCCTGCCGTCTCTGATGTTTGTCATTAAAGCGCAGTGAAACCGCACGGTTGGGCATTTGTCCAACAATCAGTACTTTCGTTTGCACTAAGTAGAATTCAAGGAGAAAATGCGTAAATGTACAACAAGAGTATCGTGAGTAAACGCACAAAAAATAGGAGAGCGAAGTTGTCAGACGGCGGGTTCGATATTTCGAGGTTGAAGCTCCCATTCTCTATTTTCTATGTTAGTCCACGCCGAATATGGTATTGTCCCTAGCCGAGGGTCTAAACATTTCGAATCGAATAATTAGGATTATTTATTCCCCAGTGCCTCAATTATAGATGTTTATCCTCAGGTCCTCGTGAATAGCTGTTTGTTGTGGACGAAGGTGTATGCTAGTTCGCCTAGGTGCGGGTCTCGGCCGTGCCATCCACTTGCGCCCTCCCTCGGCTCCGGTCTTATTGACTCTATCTTGACACCAGACCCAGGTGGGGGAGGAGAGAGTGCGATAGATGCTGTGCAAGTCTGCATTCACTATACACAAATTTTCACGCAAGTCGCTGTGGATCACACGGTGGACATCGTCGGCAACGGCGGTCGAGCTTTCGGGTCCTCAGGTAGGTGTTTTTATTTAAATTTGAACTCCCCAAGCTCTATCTAACTGATTAATGAAATAACTCTCAGCATGCTACTAGCATGATTTAAACAGGGCGCTTTGTGCAAATTGGCTTTAAGCCAGATGAAAATTTCACAATGCGAATGCGGTGACTGTGTCTTTCGCCGTTAGTTCGCAAATGCCACACTTTTCTCACACTTATGCTTAGCCATTAGTTTTATGTATTCTGCATGCTAACCCTACATGTGAAGTTTTTTGCGACTTAAGGTCTTTTCATCCTCAGCTGCACTGTTTAAATGGAGTTTTAAGGGCTTCTATCGTTTACTGCAAATAGGCTGACTGATGCTGACTGATGAAACATTTACCAAAGACTATCAGTTGCACAAATACTTCAGGTGCACTCGGATATCTGAGAATAGTTAGAGTGAGAATACAATCTGAAAAAGTTGTCACATTTTGCGTGACTTTGGCATGACTGAATTCCGACACTGCCTCTGGATTAGCGCCACACTGTTGATAAGATTATTCGTAGTCCCGATGCTATAATCACAAGAGACGCGGAACCTTGCATAAAATCACGCACAAGAGGCCCGTTCGTCCTCACGGCTGTCACCAGTTTCTCAACTAGTTTGTCACTGAGCACTACTAGGTTTCGCCTCTAGCCCTAGCATCTGCATCTTTAAGTTTAAAGTTGAGACTTCCTGCAAACACAGAGCAGGTGCGCTCAATTTGCCACGATTACCTATGTCCGTTTGAAAACAGTCGGCGGGAACTGTGGTCTAAAAACGAAAAAGGATGGTTAGTGAGCAAACTACAAGTGCTGTGTGACTATAAGTTTGAGAGTTTATCTCTTACTTGTGAAATGAACGGAAGAGTGAACCGTTTTGTCTTCTCAACTTCCAACCCGGACGAGACCCCGAGGTCACCGATGTGCACTTTTGTGGACGTACTAGGGACTGTGTTGTCATTTATGGTCCCTGAAGACGTATAAAGAGTAATATTTTAAGTAAAGTGAATTTTATGCTGGAATGGTTGCAGACAGATATGCCGGCCTATTGAAGCTAAAAAGATCAGATTGAGCGATAGAGGTCACCAAATTTGCCAGTCCAAACGCAGTCAGCGGGAGGTGACGACATGGATTACTGCGTGCTGTTTCCTACTTATTTTGACCACATTCGAATGCCTGGCATTATCTCTTGCTAAAGATCAGTTGTTTATTCATGTTGAAATGGGTGCGCATCGGTCGTTTTACAATCTGCAGCTGGGGAAAGGACCAATGAACCTCAACTGGATGGTGTAATTATGTCCCCTGCAACATGCGCATGTTTGTATATCTGGCGAAATCGACGGTCGAACTGTCGGTTGTAAATTGCGGTTATAGTTACGAAGGCGAAAGTTCGAATTCCAGGTGTAGGTATTAGCAAAGAGGGAGGCTGGTAGAACACCGGAACCTTCAGCTTATTGTTGTGAGCTTTCGAACTCACACAGGAGTAGTAGCAGCATGTTTATGATTGAGTAAATAGAGGCAGAAAATCCCGGGGTAGGTAGCTTTCAATCCGTCTCAAGGTTTGTTGTGCTCCACTGTGATGTATATATACATATATGGGCAGAATATCATTACCGATAAAGACAAGGGAGAATAGAATGACCATTTCTGGTTCATCAGTCATCGTCAGCCAGTCATGCCCAACCCCGAGGTGTGGAACACCTGAGACTCGGTCCCGCGATCTGTTAGTTAGAAATCCAACGCCTCTACCTACAGAGTCACGGGCTTGTTGCCCCATCGGTTGCGAGACGGGACGACAGGAATGCGGATAGATTGATGCAGTACTGTTTCAGACTTATTTTGCCTTTATTCAGCCAACCATAACCCTGACCAGTTGCTGGGACCAGAAGCACAATCATGCGCACAGACGCACCTGGCGTATTTGATCCACCTCTGGGATCCACCTGATGGGTCATAAGCACTTCATCGAACCAGTGTTCCTTACAAACGCACTGTCAAAAGCATCGCATTCCGTCTTAACGTCAAGTAAAAGTGGCATTTTCTGCATTTATAACGGTTTAAGAAATCACTACTTACGTCCGTTGATGCGGATGTATCCAAAGACAGTTGCATTACTTTCGTCTGCGAGCCGAATGTGGCCGATACTGACAGCCTTCTGCAAGTCACAAGTAGTAGGAACCACTCCAGTAGACGTTGCCCCTGAAAAAAAAGGCTGACAGTTTTAGTTCCAGAACTTCAAAAAGTGATAACGACAACAAGATGCTGCATAACTGATGAAAAATCTGCGCATATTCAAAGTACATGACAGCGCACCTGCAAAATAGGACTTAATCTGGAGTTCGACTGGGATACTCACCTGCTGAAAGGCAACCCAAACTGCAAAAGCCTGATCTAACGAATTACCCAAATGACTATAAATATACTACTAACAGGATTTCAACGTATCCTATTTTTTGCGCCAAACTTAGCCCATACTGAAATTTTTACAGTCCGAATGCGGTGAACAATACGGTGAAAATACAGATACTCATGACACTTCAAAAAATGATTTGTTGGCCTACAAATGTCTATTATAAAAGTGAGATACGTTGATTCTGTAAACATTTAACTCATTCAAACCGAAATTCGCACATTAATATAAAAAAACGACGAACCTCTTATTGCTACTCGCAGTCCGTCACTCGCGGAGCCGTCAGTAGTATAGAGCTAAAAGTACAAAATGAAATCTCAGTGGTCCGCACCAAGAGTTTGGCTCAACTTTAAGAAGAACAATGAATTACACGACTCATATGTGGAATTTCGACTTCATTGTTCAGTATTTTCCCAACTTCCACCGGGATGGTCATTAAGATGGGGGTTGGGTAGGCTGGCCTGCCTGTCGTTGGTGGTGGGCTTGTGGATATCGCCCATACCGAGGAGGGGAGAAGGTTGAGCAAAAAAATTCCCACAAATAACTTCAACCTTCGTGAAAAGAAAGGAGAAATGCAATCGAATTATAAAGCGAGGACTCGCATGCATGCAGTGAGGAAGACTAGTCATCAGTTAGGCAAGAGTAGTATTCCGACTCATGGAACTCAGGTCCGAGTTAATAATCTGAGGACGAGAATTTTGCGAAATTTGTTGTTTGTCTGAAGCTAGTTCAGGCCGGTCATTGGCTGATTTGGCACGCGGTAAAACCACTTGCGCGTACGTCCACATGGCGCGTGGACCAATCAGATTCAGAGCACTAGAGAGTTGGCAGCAGTTCTCATCAGCCGCAGGTTGGCTGGGGCCTGAGTTTGAAACTCCGCACAGACATACCAAATCCCAGTTTGTTCTTGTTTTACAAAAATGAATTTACAAGTCATCTGCCTTCTGGGTTTGGTTAGAAAAGAACAGTCAGTTTTCTTTGATGTTCAGGTAAGAAAAATAACGGTTTTGTATCCTATCTAATATGGTAAAGGTATTATACCGTACTCTCGACATAGATACTTGCTAAAAGCCCTGACACGTGTTTCGCCGATATTCTGCTGCTGCGTGACACAGCTGCGAGGGGTTTGGCTATTCAGTGGGACCCCCAGCGTTCTCTAGCGGTTTCTGGTATATGAACTCCAGAGAATAATTTTAGAAATTACTCTGCAGGACTTGGAGTTAAATCTCGGGACATGACCTTTTAAAGTCAGAACCAAAATTTCAATGAAAATTCGAGTCGAAGACAATCAACTACTGTGGAATAACCACGTAATGCCCATTCTATGAACAAGTAGTACTACGATTAGTATGAATTCCATATGGTAAAGGTATTATACGGTACTCCCGACATAGATACCTAATAGATACTAATAGATATCTAATATGTACACTTTTTAATTTTAAGACTTTGTCGAAAACATTATCGCTGTCTTCCTAAAGCAATCAGAAGGGAAATGAACTGCTGTGACCCACAGGCAATAAGTGAAAAATGAGCAGATGAACTTAAAGAGGGCAGAATATGATTACCAATAAGACAGGCGGGATCGAGCCCCAGGTGTTCCGCACTTCGGGATCGGATATGACTGGTTGACAACGGCCAGAACAAGGCTCCCTTGTCTTTGTCGGTAATAACGCTCTGTCTATATTATGCGCCGCTTTGCGGTTGCTGGTTGGGTTCGAAAGAGCCCGGAAGTCAAAAAGCGACGAGTGGGTCCCGAAGAAACTCTCGGTTAATGTCCCTCTACCACTAGAGCTGACAATCTAACCCTCGCGAACAGTGATGTCCATCTACTACCTCACAGAAGGGTGTGCGTTGGTTGCTTGCTTGCGTGTAAACTAGTTAATAATGATAACAGTCTGTCGCAGCATCTGCTTCACCTGATCCTCACTCAGTCGCCTGCCTCCGGTCTCAAAACAGAGTCAAAGAGACCGGAAGGGAGTTTGGGGGGGGGCACTTGCCTATAAAGTTGTACACTCCGTCTACTTCGACGCGCCATGTACCACTTTTTTCACAGAAACAAGACAGGTGTCGATTCGTATCCCAAATGAATGAGGGCAACTTCGAACCCACATAATTTAAGGAGCTATTACCGCCTACATTGAGAGGGGGACTGAGTTATCACCTCACTTGCCGGCCTTCCAGACGACGTCTTTTAACGCAGTGTGCTAGCCCAAATGCGTGTCAGATATGCGCTTAGTACCCAGACGGCGGTTCACATGCCCTATTAAATGAGCCAATAAATTTACAGTGTTGAAGTTGATGCCATCGGAAGTTGGAATCACAGAGACTGCGCAGTTCAGAGAAGCCCGAAGTAAATTAAGTGGGAGAGGCCGGTATAAATATTTAAATTGGATTAAGAAAACGGAGACCAGTCTCTACAGGTGTCAGGGGAGAATTAGGAAACCAGGATTTGCCCTGACGATGCAAGGCAACATAACATCAAATGGTGAATAAGTACGGATTTATAGTATTAAGTTATGCCATGCACGAAGTCATGTTATATCTCATGCTGATTTTCAAACAATAACGCGAATAGCATGCTTACATATTGCGGGATGTTTTTCACTTGATATTGCGGGCTCTTTCATACGGAGTAACGGAACATTCATTTATATGCAAGTCCTAGTCGTGACTTGTTAAAACGCGCCTTTTTGGTGTCCGTTTTCGGTCAAACGACACAATTCAGGAAGCGCGAGGTCAGGCCATGTCAAAGATCCTGTGTATGACATTCTCGATGCGAACCAACATGTTCTGACCTTCCTGAGTTCCTCTTCCTTGCAAGAACTTGCTCTTAGCTGGGGTGAACAGTTTTGTCTCCAAAGTCATTTACCGCTATAAAGTGTGTTTGTATTGCGACAATTTTTTCAGGCAGAAAAACAGCATCCGACCACTTTCCTAACTAATGTGATCACCAAGTCAGTTTTCTTCCGTTTGTGCTTCTCCTGCCCTGAAGGTTCAGCCGAATTTACGGAAATAAAACGAAGGGGAAAGTAGGACAAGTCCAGTTCAAGGAGACAGTTCGAGTGACAAAAAGATAGTTCATATGCAAGGGTCGAGTTACCTCAACACCGAATGTTCTTGAGGAGAGAAATGGTAATCGTTAAGCTGAATGCAGGGGAAATGGCGGATATCTACATCTTCCTTATGATTACATAAAGGTCTAAGCATTAAAATCAGGTGGCATAGGGATGTTTTAACTTCCTAAGACTTTCAGCGCTGTATATGGGACGTGTCGCCCACCCAAGCAATTTCTTGAATACTGCTCTCTCTATCCGCACAAGATACGTATTTTGACTAAGCATGTAGACTGGCATTAAAAGCAATCATTATCCAATGGACACTTCTCAGAGGTCATCTCACCTGGGTTTGGAAGAGTTTAGAGCGCTGAACAAACTAATTCTTAAGCCTATTTTTTTCCACTAAAGAGGTATATAAGCATATAAATTATGCAAAGGCACGTTTTTCTGTGCCTCCGTTTAGAGTAGTAAGGCTATCGTAAAGACCATCTAGGGTTTAGGATGCGGAAATTGCTCAGTAATCTGATTTCCTATAACGCATTTATGCATGATGCCGAATTATTGAAAACGACCGTACTGCAAAGTACATTTTTATGAAATAATGAGCAATTTTGCAGTTTATCATTTCTATCATCCCCAGATTTTTGTTTTTTTAACAGACATTTCCCTGGACTGATTTTACACCAACATAAATAAAACGCGATGAATGAGTGCGATAAAATATGTTAATATAAGGTTTAAATGCCGTCCCGCGTGTATGGGAGATTATTTTCGTGAAGACATTTCACTGCATTTGCTAAGACAAATTGATTCAAAGATATGTAAATTTATGCCAATGTTGTCATCCCCCCAAATAGTGTCTAGGAATCAGCAATTTTATCAAGTTCCACGACATCAGTAACAGAGTCTGCATTTTATCATATAAAAATGCACCTGAATTAGTGAACATAGCATAAATAATAACTTGTACGCTCGTCGTCTGATTGATTGTTAAAATTTACTATATGAAAGTGGTTGTTCTTATGCCATTCAATGTTGCAGAATGAATCGAATTAGCGTACATATCCGTAAATGTCGATTATTCCTCAAGTACCTCATGTACCGACCTCTGATCAAATAGTCCTTACCGAAGACCCTATTTTTGCTGTTTGGTAGTAAAATTCGGTAAGTATTGGGCTCAACTGTTTAACAGAGAATGAGTGGAAAACTAACGACTTACAATGATATCGGTGTGCAAATCTCAAAAGTCCGGAAGTAAAGTCAACTGTATGACATAAATAGTTTGCATCGGAGACACGTTGCTCTGAAAATGTCGCTTTCTGCGTTTTAAGGTCCCCGGTTTTTGCGAAACATTTCTCATTGTTTTTGTTTTTGCTTTAAACGTTTTTCTGTATTTTATTTAACTTAGCGTGGATTGGGATCCAAATATCTGGGCATTGTCTGATCGGACGATGTAAGCATACTTTAATGACAAAAATCAGTTTCACAGGATGTAGCCCCAGAACAAGTGTGTTCTGCCAGCTTCGTATAAGAGATATCGTCCGGAATTTTGACGACTGCGCTAGTAGTCAGGAGTTAGTCCATTTAAAATTTCAAATTGTTTTCCATAGGAAGAGGTGTATGTCCTAATGGTTCTATTCTTCTCACCCACAGTAGATTGTTGTCAAACCTAAAAATCTGCCTCTAAACGCTTACATGAACACCAGTTGGCAGTGAAGAGATGAGACCACTTATTCCAAATAGCCATGCGTACGCTATAAACTTGGCACAAAATTGCTCGGGATAAAACGTGCACTGACGGTTTCTGCCCATATAAAATAGGCGAAGAATTCCTCGAGCTAATTCACTCTGATAATACACGCATCAATCGGGGCATCGACCTGGACGCCACCTACACTGATTTCAAAGAAAAATGGAAAAAATAACAACATATCAAAACATGATTTCGACTTTGGAATCGACCCATTCAGAGCGCTGACAAAGAAATATCGATTTTTTGCATGTTAAAATTTTAAACTTTTATCCTTTTACATGTCTGATGGAGACCTACGGAAAGAGCGTCGAAAACTTACGAAAGTTAGTCAGTTTAGTTTCTCAAAAATCATATCTTTTCGATATAAATTCCTTTGTGTAATTTTTATTTGTGCTTTCTTTTGTATTTTCTTTTAATGTATTTTCCTCAATGTGCTGCCCCTGTTGTCTTTTAAAATGCATTTCAGTCAGATAGATTAATCAAGAAAGTGTCGAGCTATTCGAAACTTCCATCGGAACTCTATTTTTGGTAAACATCGGTCGGCTCTGCTACCCAATGTTATAATCTAAGTTACTTACGGGTTATTTCCAATAATAGCTGATCTGAGAAAACCATCGTAGGTCAATCTGCATACACGTCTCATGGGCTGTGGAGTTTAACTCTTTCCATGTCATTGAGACAAACCTTTTTTGTTACGTTGCGAAAATTCGCATATCAAAAGTCAGAATACCAGTTTTTGAGCATACGCTTGCTTTCGATTAGTTCTCGTCAAGTTGGTATATCTCTATGGGAACGGGTTAGAGGTAGAAACATGTTAGTGAGTAGAAAAATCGAACAAAGTTCGTCTTATGAACCAGGCAGCGTGTGCGAATATAGGGGGTGGGTAATAACAGCCAATGCCAGAGTCTGGGTGAGAGCGGAAGGGCGCACGGAGAGTTGTATGGCTAGTCGACTTCTGGCCACGGTAGATACGGAGTCTGAAAGTGGTTCTTCTGTGCGCGCAAGATCGTTTTTTTTAACCTGATAACGGCCACGTCTGCTGTTGCTAAAAAAACGCCGACCCAGGTGCTTAGGGTAGCTCGATGTTACCTCCATAAATCACACAAAAATCTTTGTCGGGGTCCACACGATATCCGCAACCAGTAACATCCGCAAGAGTGGCGCTATTTACGATCCCATTTTCGCCTTTTTCCAGACATTCCAAGAGGTGTTCTCATATTCTCCTCGGTAGAAGTCGACTCGTGTGACCAATATAACCTGTTCCATGGGAGCAAGTAAAGGCGTCGATACACACTGATGTAGTCTGAGTTCGCCACCTATCCTTACCTCCTCTACGCAAAATAGGATTAGTAGAGAAAAGTATGCGAACGACTGCTGCTGAGATACTTCGTGAGACAGCTTGACCAAGGCGTCTTCTTAGGAGTCCACTCACAGCGTCCCTCCCAAAAGGAACTTTCAGGAAATTCATATTCCCCTCAAGAAAGCCTCCGGGCATGAAAGAGAACAAATCAAAAGAACACCCATGGGTTCCCCAATATCCAGCCTAGTTGCGGAAGTGGTCGTACAAAAGCTGGAAAAGGTTGCTTTTAGCCTCTGCAAACCTGCGTTTTGGCGCCGATACGTAAACGATACATTCGTCATTATTAAAAAGGACAGGCTATCGGGTTTTCAAGACTTACTCAACAACATCTTCCCAGACATTCATTTTACAAGAGAAGACAAGGAGGCCGAGAAACTACTCTTCCTTGACGTGCTCGTCACGCGCACACCTGACGGTAAACTCAGCACTACAGTGTGCAGAAAGGCGACCAATACAACCCAGCTACACAACTATCATAGCAACCACCCATTGGTGCACAAACGGGGCTGTGTGAGAGCGCTTTTCGACCGGGTAAAAACGTCCTGTAGCGAGCCCGAAGGAAGGATACAAGAACTACAGCATCTCCGGGACTAATTAACAAAAAACGGCTACCCAAATAGTTTCATCGGTCGCTGCATACGCACACACCAACGACGGGCAAACGGAAAAGAGACACCAACAATCCGGCACTCCCTACCGTACATAAATAATGTGTCCGAGGCTACAGAACGCATTGCGTCAGAGCTAGGCGTGGGCATCGCGCATCATCCGGCGGCCACCATGCGAAGCAGGCTCAGAGAAATGAAGGATCGGCTGGACGCAGGTGAACAGTCGGGCGTAGTCTATCAAATCCCGTGCCAAAACTGTCCTTGCCACTACACAGGCCAGACAAGACGACGTCTCAGCTCACGAATACTTGAGCACAAACGGGCCGTTCGAAGAGGCGACTCACTGTCTGGCGTCGCCACTCACACGCGTGTGTTGTGGGCTGGTCGTGTTTGAGGCCCGCGTAGACAAGCTTGTTAGTTCTCTTTGCCGCTTCGACAATTTCTTGTACTAAATGAATAACCGGCTTTAACTGTGGCTGGTGCTGGGAAGTGAGAATAGTGAGTAATTTTGACCTCCCAGGGCATTTGCTTTACTACAAGCAATCTGACGCGCTCAAGGCTTAAACGGTGCGCTAAAAGTCGTGCCTTGGAATATGACCAAGGGACTGGACAACTCAGACCCAATGTGTGTTTGTGTAGATTGGTCGACTAGTGGGCTGAGAGTCAGGCTGCCATAGCTCTATTTTAATGTGACTGCTAGGCACGGAATCCGAACTGCACTTCCCCTCGTCTCTTGTTTTGCGTAGAATACTGGCCTTTTTTTGCAGACTAGATGATGTGTGTTTACGTCGTGTCAACAACCTGCCCCCTCTCCAGCCTTCGGTCTCATTGATTCTGTTTTTGCATAGGATACGGGTGGGGTCGAAAGAGAGAGTGCGCTAGATGCTGCGCAAGTCTACTATCACTGTAAACGAATTCACGCGCAAGTAACCGTGTCTGCTCTCAGCGTTCTTGGGAGCACATGGTGCACATAATCGGTCACGGCGATCGAATTCTCATAGTCTTCGATCTATGTCATTACCCTGTGATCATTTTTAACCGGTTTCCCAAACTGTCCAAATTTTTCGTCAGTCAAGCATGGCGCTAGCTTTGGCAGGCTTTATCGACCGTCAAAAGCGTTTGGCAGAACGCATACTTTCTGTTACGCGCAGTGGACAACGACAAACAATGTCTGAAACCACGAAGGGTATACTGTCTTCCGTCCACTGTTTCAAATTATATTTACTGAATGATAACGAAATTGGACTTGCTTCTCAGTAAGTTAATGCCTAACTTCGAACTTGAAAACGGAAAAATCCAACAAATGTAATGGTAACGCCGAAAGTGCAGTGTATTCGGCTTTCAAACTCAGAACTCCCGTAAATGGTGAGTATAATAATTAAGACTTTTGATTTTTTCCAAATAATACTGAACGCACTTGATCGCGGTGTAGATGAGAACACACTCTGTCTATGTGATGCCATTGCTTATCCTGAACAGTGTGCGATCAACGAACTTATATTCATTTCCACAAAATATTTCATACCGTGATCTCGAACACCTCCGGCCGGTCGGCACACGAATCCCTCGACTATGTGGTTTGTCTAGAATCCATAAGGCAGCCCTAACAGTTCGTTCGATGCTAGATATGCGAAACTCTCCGAAGTGGTTAGTATAGAAACTCAAATCCAGATAGCATCAGCTAGCACCACACAGCTATCCAGAAACCTTTAAATTATTGACGACATTAAGGCCCCAACCTTAACTGCATAATAATGTTCTCACTAGACGTTGCATCGCTTTTCACAAGCGTCCCGGTCACCGAGGCAGTTGATTTCATCTGTGATTTCCTATCTGCCAATCAACAAGGAATAGGACTACCGACTAACACACTCAAGGAATTATTGCTAAGGTGCACATTAAATGTGCAGTTCCTTTTTGAAAACCAACTATGTAGACGACGTTGCAATGGACTCGCCTCTAGGACCTCTCTAAGCCGACGTCTTCATAGGAAAGCTGGAGAGATTTCAACTAAGGGATCAAATCGAAAGCTTAAACATTGTGTTCACTGCATTGATGATATTTGTGCGACTGCCACCGCCAACTCGTCTTCTGTCTATGCAATACTACTGGGTCTGCAGAAACTAGAAAGGAAAGTACAGTGAACTGTCTAATAAGTAGGTAAACACTGCACAGTTTTCAGTTTCTGTTTATTAAATAGGCAGTTCGATTTCAAAATATTCGGCAAACGGCACATTTTGGTGAAATGAATATAATTGTATATGTTTTTCAGGAGATAAAAAATTTCAGCCGGTCAGTAAAAGATGAGTACCGGCTAAACGCGGGCAGCAGCCTGGTTTACCGAATCGTGTCCACTTCCTAGCCTTTCTCTTTACTTACACATACTGGAATTGTAACGCAACGAAAAAATTATCGGAAGTGGCTGCCTACGTTTTCGAAGTGGGTCATGAGCTGAACCCCACAGCCGTTAAGGTAATTGCCCACGCCAGAAGCAACAAAATCTGAGAATGAATTAACCTCTAGGTTTCCAATGCGTACTCAGTCGATCGATTGAGTGATCGATCTGCCACCCTGTCTTGAAGAGGGAGATGCGGTCGCTGGGACAAGAGTTTTATTAACATGAAGTCCTGGATTACTGCTCGAATCCATCATCAGAAACAAATACAGATGTGGGTCTCCTTTTGTCGCTGATGATGAGTTCGAGCAGGAATCCGAAACGTCAGGCTAAAAAAACTCTTGTCCCAGCGATCGTGTCTCCTTCTTCAAGACTGCTTCCTAGGACTCGTCTCTTTGCTTCTACTGCCACCCAGCGTAATCATCGTCAAAACTGCGACACAGATGGTTGGTAGATTAATATCCCCCCTCCTCAGGGGTCACTTGTTCCGATACCGCTGCCATCTCTGACCGAGGCCCCCAGCATGACTGCGGAAGATTAAAAGAGTAAATAAATAATTCCGGTGCTCATTCGGTCTTCTCCCCCACTCCTGTTTTTATAGGTTACAAAGCGCATAAACAAACATTAATATCTATTGGGAGGAACTCAGTGATAAGAATAGCAGTTCCTGAATTGAAACCAATTACCATATGTTGGGACTAGACTTTAGTTGCTCCCAAATATTTTAGTCTGGCCCCTTATGCATTCGAACGCAGACGAAGTATGTTTTATATACTCCAAGCTTTTCGTAGCCAAACGTGTTCATTTCTTCCAAAGTATTTATTTTCTGAGGTGATATAAAACGGCAATTTTTGCCAATAGTCGCAATTTTTATTTTTCATTTTTGTCGGCGCAATCCTTGTCCCTTTAACTGACAGCGGTAATCGATTGGCTGACTGCTGGTTGCCATTAAAGCGAAAGAGCTACTGACAAGGGCTGAGGGCTGATTAATGTCCACTGCATCAGGCCAGCGTAATAGCCCTTCTTTTGCGGTTCCGTGAATACCATAACACCGGTGTGCTTACGGTGAAAACGATCCGCCCCCCCCCCCTATTGTCGCCAGTCTGGACTTAGCATTTGAAACCAAAATTCGACATGGTATATTCGCACGTAACCTTGACTCACTCATAAGTTCGTATCGACACCAAATGGTTTTTCTGCGGACTGAAAAATTATCCCAGGAAAGTATTTTTATATTATCCCGCACGAGAAAATGACGCAATGACTGCCACAGAAAAACCAGCTCGTCTGCGCGGACCACACACCCGACCTGCGCCCTTGTACGTACATATTAGGATTTCACACGCGGCAGTAGGCGCATGTTGAAGCACTGGTTTCTAAGTTTGCCTGTTTTAGGTGGTTAAATAATCACAGTATATTTGAAATATCATGAAATTTTGTGTAAATTTCTAAAAATTTGCTTTTAAAAGTGGTAGTATTGATTGTCATGCAGCCTAATGTTCAGGTATCCTAGTCAAGTCAATATGCCGACATTGAAATGACCTCCTCATCGGCCGCCTGCTTCAGCCAAAACTTGAGTATCATGAATACGCACCGCCGATATTTTGCGCTTTTAAGAACTCAGATGCACTTTAGAGAAGACAAACAAAACCACCCCTTTTTATTTATTCGCTAGGAAATGGCGCCTGCTTTTCACTTAAAGAAGAAGTACAACTCGGTTTTGAAAATCTTCCCTGAATAATGTTGAATCTGACCTGCCATTACACTCGCACTAACAAACATGCTCTTATTCCTGTCACAAGAAGCTGAAGTTTGAGGATCAAATGTCATCTCACCGCCCCCATCGTCGCGATTGGATTTAGCATTTGCAACCTAAATCAGACATGGTATATTTGCTCGTATCCTCTACTTACTCTACAGTTTCTATCGACACCAAACTTTATTCCTGCGGCAGGAAAAAGCTTCTTCCTTCTGGAAAGTAACCTTATATTATTCCAGACGAACTCAATCGATCTGGAACTACCAAGATGCCCTTACGTCGACTGGTAAAAAAGTGCATACCGCTCGACGAGCACTACCCAGAACTCCCATACAGCCTTCAATATTTCCTTTGGAGTTCGTTGGTGTTTTTTCTTTCCCAAATGTTTGACATACTTCCGTTGCATGTAACAAATAGAGGATCCAAAAGTAAACACATTTCCTTCCCTCAAATTAACTGAGGTGAAACGATATATTCGCCGCTGACGCACTAGTTATGCAGCCCTCAAATACGACCCAACACTGTCACCACTGGCCACTGATGACCGACCGAGCAGCTCAGACTTGTGTACAGAACAAAGTCCGTCTTCTGGTGACAATCAAGACTCCATACCATGAACGTGGTGTTTAAGTTAATCTGTTGCTCTAGCCACTACAGCATTACATTGCACGTTTAGCAGGTTAAGGCCATCAAAGGTTAGTTTGGTAGAAAGTTTTGTTCTTCGAACACAATCTTCTGTCTACCAAAACAAAATTTTAGCGCCGTTGTCTCCAAACTTGCCGACAAGACTAGCATACAATACCTAATGGTAAAACACCTAAACCGTGGAGTATATCACTGACGTCCAAATGTAGGCCTGCACGTGACTTCATAGCTCAAAGTGTACTCATAGATCGCTCAATACTTCCAGTCAAAGTCAGTAGGCTCCACCAAACAGTGGGGACTATTAACAGAAGTCGCTGGAGACTGATAGAGCTTTCCGGTGGATCAAACTCCTAAAGATCCTTTTATGTAACCGCAGATTGCTGGGTTCCAATGAGATAGATGGGTCTGTAGCATGGCGACATGAGTCTTGGAGTTTGATTTATAGTCCGAACAGATGGCAGATGCAGTCATTACTCACTTATGTCCCATCGATGTTGGTTGGCCCCAGTGCAATCGAGCAACATAAATGACCAAAAGCCCGGGTTCGAGACAAAATACGAAACGTAAGGCCAATAAACTCCTTGTAACAGCCATCTCATCTTTTTCTACTGAACTACTTCCTGGAACTCGCTCATTCGTTCCTATCGGTACTCCAGGGATATAGTTCGCAACTGTGCGGCTTCTAGAAAGCGTAGATATGAAATTGAGTGACAAAATGTTGAGCTGAGCCGTTCCCGTGAATATTTCATACTTACACCACGGTTTTCGACTGGCACCGTCGACCGTGTGTAAATGGGGTCTGGCAGTTGAAGCGAAGCTAATTTTCCACAAATAAAAGTGCCTATTGACTAAGTTAAAGTAGAGGTTTAAATTACAAAAAGCGCATCAAAATAAGGCTACATTTACAGCCAAACGAATGGAAATTGAGGGTTTGGAATGAAAAGGACAGGAGGTTAAGCCGGTATATGTGTACAATGAAAACTCAAGTTCCGAAAGGTGGGATGAGGATGGTGGCATAGAACGAATAAAAGTGCCCTTTAACTTCACGTAACACGAGTCCTCTTGCAGGTTTCACGAGCCCGCACAAATTCAAGGATATCCGCGTCCACAAAAGGGTCGCCGGTCAGTGGTATTGAGAGCGTAATATCTTCAGTTTTTATATCACCATCCTCATGCTTCTGTTCCGACTGAACGGAGAGCGAATCTAGAATGAGGACGACCAAAATAACGCTGAAATCATAAATGAACAAATGCGGCATGCACTGCAAGTCACGCCAGTTAGGCTGGCATCCAGAACGGGTTTTGCTACTGATAAAGTACTGAAAGCAATCGCAAAGTTTTTAATCCATTTCAATGTGGTGGACCCCGTTTGAGGGTAAGATT
>CACRXP010000034.1:232604-298582 GCA_902702965.1 Spirometra erinaceieuropaei | reverse complement strand
GGAATTGACGGAGCGTGGAGAAGGGTAGGTCTTATTCGGCGTCGAGGGCTTTGTTGAAAGAAAAAAGTACACAAGGGGTGTCAGCAAGAGGAGATTTGCTCCCGTGAACGGAAAGAAAACGTCCTCCAAAATGACATTTTAAAACTGTTCGTAAAGCCGATAGAACTTTGGAGAGAATGCAATTAGCTCTATGAAGCTACTTTAGTGAACATCCTCCAATCGAAATATACTCGCGCAACCAGCCACCGCGGGCAAGTGTGCTCGCAATCGAGAATATAAGATGGTAGCACCAACTCCACCATTATATATTTCCAATTGCAACCGACGGGACAACGAGCTCGTGGGTCACTTATTAGAGGCGTTGACTTCTAAGTAACAGGTCGCGCGTTAGAGCCTCGGGTGTGCCACACTTCGGGGTTGGGTATGACTGGCTGACGACGGCTAATAAGCCAGAAATGGCCATTCCAGTCTCCCTTGTCTTTGTCGGTAATAACATTCTGCCCATATTACGCGCCACTGTGCGGCTGATGACGGGGCTCGAGAAAAGACCCCAATGCACAGCGGGACGAGTGAATTTCGTTACGCGATCAGTGAGTGCCCCCCTCTACCATTGTTAATATATCCGATCGCACTTGACAGGAAGAGGAGCACGTTATTCAGCTATTAGGACGTTTAACCAACACGTCGTGTTATCGAGCCTCGGGGGTTGCACACCTCGGAGTTGGGTGTGGCTAGCTGACAACGGCTAATAGCCCAGAAATGGTCCCTCCAGTCTCCCTTGCCTTTGTCGATAATGCTAAGGCCCTTCGCGAGGACCGGATCACGTTTGCCACTGCGTCCACTTTCACCCACTTTCTCGCTCTGTCTTGCAGATGCCGCGCAGGTCTGCCATCACCGCAAACTAATTCACCGTCCTGCGCGCCCCATGTTGTCGGCCACATAGTGGACATCTTCGTTAGTGATAGCAGAACTTTCATTGATAAATGCAGTAGGTTGACCACAACCTAGGAATATTTAACTCGAAGCGGAACTTGGTATGCGTTAGAAAAGCCTCCGCGGCATGGATTATACGCTCTCTGCCCACCCACGTCAAGTTCCCGGCGCAGTAAAGAGTTAAGGCGATGAGATGTCCGCATGAATGAAGTGCTTTTCCCCCGTTGTTTTTTCGCAACCCTTGCACACTCGATTGCCACTTACGAAGTCTGTCCCACGAAGCCCGCCCTGATAGGAGATCATCAGAACAGGGCAAATTATCTCTTGACCCGAACGTAGGACTGAGTCAAGTCAGCGGGAAGACAACTTAGGCCCGTTGGTTGACCATGAATTACTCCCATCTACTTATTACGCACATGCATACTGGTGCTTCTGACTGCCGAAACACACATCAACCAGACAGTCCGTATCAAACCAAATATCCCTCGATGTTAATGATGAATGCTGGATAGCTGACAGTGATGAAATAACAAATTGTGAGCAGTCATCCCAGGACGCAAAACCAACCATCTATTGATCTTTTGCGAAATTAAGCCAGAATGCAAAAAGGTCTTCCAACACGACGCGAAGAAAGTAGTTCTGCACCTTCATTTCGCGAAGAAATTTTACACTAAGATAGGAAATGGCTTTTCTCTTTTGTTTGCTAAAAAGTGTATTCAGTTAGTTTTTGGAGACTGGGTGCAAAAGGTCAAAAATCTACTTCGCAAACAGTGAGTTACAGATTTAAACTGGCAGCTGGAAGACGAAGCGTTTTATTCAATTAAACCGCTGACAGACGAAGTCATTACCTTTTGATTTACCGGTCTCTCGACCATGCTAGCACACTCCGTGGACCACCAAACTTCAAATTCCTGCAGCATTTGCGCTTTTAACGTCTGAAGCTGGTGTTGCGTGTGCTCGATTGAGACCTTGACCTGAGCCAACTGCTGAAAGCTCTCAAGGTAATTTTGGTTTTTGTTGGCGAGTTTGCTCCGAAGGGTGCTGTCCGTGGACGAGGCGTTGGATAGCTGTAACTTTGTAGCCGCTACATGGAAAAGTAAAATAAATGTGTACTAATTAAAATAAAGTAGCACGTTTATTTCCGAATCACTATTAGAGGACCACAGAAATCACCTTTCGTGCTTGAAACCCCGCCCTTGGAGAACGAATTGGAAAAGGACATTTCTGCAAAACATTACATTAAAAATTGGATTATGGAACATCCGCGCACATTCTTTAATCGTTTTTATTCGTGCACAGTACCCGCACTGGCGGCCGGGTACGCTTTCGGTCGAAAACCGACCTGACATTATGTGAAGTAACGTGGGTTTATGACGTTTATTTACTGATATTTCGAATTATCTCAGACAGTTTTTCTTTCTGACTGATAGCCCATGCGAGGATTCATCTCAAGGGTTCGTAGAGTTCGGCAATAAATGCTCGTTAAATATTCAACTGACTACCCCTAGAGTTAATCCTCAGATTTCTGCTACAAATGAAAAATGTAACCATCTTTTTCTAATAAACAGGCGAGTCAGACCTAATCAGCAAAATATCAAGACTTTTCCATACGGCACAGAACGCACCAATAGCAGCTTTGTATTCGTTTAGGCATTCCCCAAGACGTTTGGCCTCTGCGTATTGTTTTCGAAGGAATTCCTTGTGCATCTCAATAAGAGCGCTGGAATGGTGGTCGCGTTTGAACTGCTCGTAGAGCTCCGAACGAGAACTGCTGCAGGGATCTGTGAAATTTTTAGGGTTTATCCAAAGACTTCACTTTATGAAAGGTAGGTTAAGTAAAGCGCCAGTAAAAATGTTAGCAGCGTTCTGTGAATAAGAGTGCAGAAAATACTAACGTAGAGGCTAGACATTTTGGCATACAAATGGGGTATTTGCCCAGAATGATCAGAATAGAGACGATCGACTGTGATTCAGGCCGACACGCTAGACTACGCGCCGAAGCATATGAAATATCGGCCGAGTTGTCAACTATGCTTTAAAGGAGTCAGTGAATTCATTATATTTTAGAAATAACAGACTGTGCCCTTAAGGTATATTGCCAACTGACAAGCTTAAAGTATGATTCTTTGAAAATTGCAAATGGTGATGTCCCAATAATTATGAGGTATACATTTTTTTTCAAAACGATGCGCGATAGGCATGCAAAGCGAATTCTATTCAAAATTAAATTAGGTCGAAAACTTGAGACTGTTCCTGACTGCAACAAGTATTTGTAACGGCATACTTGGCCTTGGAATTCCGGTCTGGAAATTATCCAAACGGTCGTATAACAACGAGCAGGCTCAAAACGGTAATAATCATTTGTAGAGATCAGAAATTTCCGAATAGACGTGAATGACTTCTTCGCCGTCATCAGGTAACCATACCTAAACACCAGATAATAGTTACTGGGTTCTCTGACCACTGGACCGACTGCTCTGTCGTCAACATATGGGCTCACGCCCTGGCGATGTCAATCAGAATTATTAACAGTCAGGTACCAATGAGGATCAATGACCTAGTCCAACTGAAGGACAGGATATGGATTTCTTCCTCATTGCATTTATATATATATATATATATATATATATTAAAGGTATTATACCGTACTCCCGACCTAGATACTTGCTAAAAGACCAGACATGTGTTTCGCCGATAATCTGCCGCTGTGTGACACAGCTGCGAGGGGTTCGGCTCTTCAGTGGGACCCCCAGCGTTCTCTAGCGTTCCTGATATATGAACTCCAGAGAATAATCAGGTGAATAATTTCAGAAATTACTCAGTGCAGGACTTGCAGTTAACTCTCCGGAACATGACTTTTTAGGGTCAGAACCGAAATTTCAACGAACATTCGAGTCGAAGACAATCAACTACTGTGGAATAACCACGTAATGCCCATTCTACAAACAAGAAGTACTACAAGTAGTATGAAATCCATATAGCCCATAGTATGTGCAACGGCGAATAAGGATACGAATCAAACGGTCAAGGATTGGCACGGTGCTCCAGATTACATAACCTGATCCTGTTGTGCGCGCACGCCAAACTGAACTCTACGAGTTTGGACAAAGCAGTCTGCTAGCTATCTAGGCTTAAAACAGAAATCTGAACTGTGGATCTGTACGCGTTTTTTCAGGCCGCAAGGAAACTTTTCCATTTGCGGCGCTTAAGGACAGGACGCGTGTAGATTGCCAGTTTGCATTGCCAATCGTGAATCGTTAAGACCGACGACACAGGCAGGACATGACGGTAGAGACGCGCGCGCACCGTTACGGAGCTCACTCGTTCTGTTGTACCTCGAGACTCTCTCGCTCTCGCGAGACCCACCAGCAGCGCGTAATATCAGCAGAATGACATTATCGGTGCATACCTGATCGCGACCGACAAGACAACGAACCCCGGGCTCAGTGGTTAGGGATGTTGGAATTCTAACCAACAGGCCGCGAGTTTGAGCCCCGAACTGGGTATGGCTGGCAGATGACGGCTTACAAGCCAGCATTGACAGACAGGACATACCTGAAGAATACTGTTTGGCTACTTTTCGTATGAATTAGGCGCATATGGCCACTGTAGTATGTGACATTTTTAGCCCCAAGGTGCTTTCAGTCGGAATGGTTTACCATTGATAACCGCACTCGTAAAAGATGCTGCTTTGCCTTAAGATCCTGGTTTCCACTGGTCCGGTGCACAGAAGATATCGAATGACAGCATTCGTTAAAAAATTCAGGTCTGCTTCGGCGCAGTTTCCCCACTTTTAAAGAGATTCAAAGATTCAGAGGTGTTTTTGCCTTGCGCTGTGCTTTTTACTCGATAAATGCGGTTCACTCATGTCGCTTTTTAACAAGCTCAGTGACTAGTGGATTTTGCCAACGTAAAGCTGTTAAGCTGACAATGAGTTCGTGAGTACCGAGCTCTCGGAAAAAAAACAGTGTCTGCGTGATTTTCCTGATCAAATTTAACATTGTAGACGCAAGAGGATGGTTGCGACATTCAAAGTAAACCACTTCTATCGATATTTGATTTTCAAGGTTCCAATACATGCTATACACTAAAGACACTTCCATGCATATTAGTTAATTAGTGGGGTAATGCGAGTGTAGGATGGTGCCGACTTGCCGACCTTGAAGACTGTTATGAGCATAGCTTAGAGTGAACCGCGCGCGGGGTGTGTGAAGAACTCGTCAGCTGGAGGTCAATGGTATGGACGGAACGGAATAGAGTGTATGCATGTAACTGGAATATAGGCGTAAATTTGCCCCGACGCAAAACCGCGAGGAAGGTATACACAATTAATACAACCTACCGAACCACAATAAGTAGACACTACAATTTAGTGATCAGGATACAACAAACAAACAAATCAAACAAACAACCGAGAAACAGAGACCTGACATGGAGGTCTAAGTAGGAAACGGCCAGCCTCAAAGGAACAAAAATAACCGGTCGCAACACAACAGGGCCTACCGAAGTTGGACCTTCTTGAGGCGCGAAAACAACCCAAAAAACCCATTCTGCGTTTGTGCTTGCGTTTCCTTCCTGGCAATCGCACGCTAATGGTTTCGCAGTCAACGGAAGTGCCTGTAATTGTCAAGGGACATAGAATACGTAAGTCAGGTTACAGAAGAGACCATGCCGGTGTCCACTGAGCGCAAGGTTGCGCTTCCTTCTGAGGGGCTGAACCAGAATTCCTGCATCTTGTGGGCGCTAAGCAAGACATGGCGAATTAACTTGGTCACCGCAGTGGCCAGAGGACTGACGCCAAGGCTGGCGTCATCGGTTGATGAGCTGAAGGTCCATTCAACTTAATTCAAAACTTTCTCAATAAAACTGAACTCCGTTTTACACTCACGGTCGACATTGGAGTTTCCCCTGACAGGCAGCGTGTACATTCAGCCTACGCGATGGGTGAGCGGAACAAAAAAAAATAGTCGGCTCAGAAAACAAGCACTTTATTAACAGTCTGTGAATACGTGGTTCTTGCTCTTATCCAAACCCGCTTTTAGTTGGTACCCTGAGCGTTGTGAAATGTTCGGACTAACCGCATGCCAAATCGTGACCGGCGATCCAGAGACTTCCGCTCTATCGCGTGGCGGTCGTTGGTAGGCCGGTTCGTGCGCGAGAATGCCTTGCGGGAAAATATCGATTATTCAACCGGCCGCACGCGTGAGCAAAGGTATCATGCGTGCTCGATATGACAGCGAACGCTAATTGGCTGTCCGAGCTAACACGCCGCACCTGGCTTGGCCTGCTGCACGGCGCGTGGTTGCGTCGTCGTATCGCCGTAGGCCGTGACTCTGAACCGTTTCAACTCTCCGTAACAGTCTATCCGAACTCATCAACTCGTAAGGGAGCCCGCCGTATGCTCTGATGCAGAAAAAATGGAAACGAGCCTTTATTGTTTCGATGCCTCTCAAGGCGTATACGCTTGCTCGGAATCAAGGTCGCCTGGTCCACAGGGCGGGATTGAAAGAGGAGTCAGACAAACTTGGCAGAATGTCAGTCTTCTCGTAAAGATATCTTTGCGTGTACAAAGAGCTCTCTGACTCGATCCCGCTACTACTTATCGGCAGGTGGCCTGTGTTGTATTGGTCCGTTTAAGATAATTCATAACAGACACTGAAAATCGTCAATTCTCGGACGGATTTCAATAATGGGGTCTTGCAGGGGTTAGGGGATTCTGGTAAACTGAGACAATAGATCCTGCTAGCGAACTTTGTACCTTCCTGGAATTAATACTTTACTTTTGTAATTTTTTTGTTAATAGTACTGCGATTCGAAAATGACCACTTCAATTCTTTAATACTCGGTGGGCCGTCTGCAGCATGCATAGGATGAAAGGGGGTGTAAAGCTCATTTATAACCACTTAAACCACACAAGGCCCCTCCTACACTAATTAAAACGGCATATTCCAAGTAAACACGTAGGTGTCGTAACCATGGCAACGAAACAGGCTATGGTGATTCTTCAAAATTTCGTGAAATACTTCTCATAAAATCCTGAATTCAAACAACATTTTACTTAAACCGACCACCCAGGGCTAAACAGTGTACTCAATCCAGAAATAAACTGTCGTTCACCCAGAAACATTCCTCGTCCCTGTCGGCCAATAGGCAGGTCAGTTCTCTTTCTGCAAGTGAACGGGTAAGTGTATTTCTAACAAACTAGGACCGCGTTAAAAAAGACAGGATGACCTTGACGCCATTTTACAGCCTCAAAAACGAACTGTATTTGACATACTGGCACCAGTAGTCGCGTCTGCTGATATATAAAAAGGCAATTCTTTGAGCTGTCAGCACTGCTTTAGGACAATAAACTCACCTTTGTCACAGCGATCGTTGATATGGGTCACCTTGTTCGAAACGTTCTCTGTTGTAATTGTAGGGACTACGAATTTTCTCGAAGACGATGGTCGCTCCTCCTTTTTCTCAGAAAGAGAGCTTATAGGCATTTTCTTCAGCATGTTCAATAGCACATCTTTTCAAAGGTTTAAGGAAGTTGTGGCGTATATTGGGCAGAAACCAAGAGACTTCTTTAAGGTTAATATTTCAGAAAGTGATCTTTTGTTCTATCACTTAAGCTGAACCCCTGTCAGGACTGCATTTATGCGAAACTAAGACGCCTTTACTTCCTCAACAAGAGTAAGCATTCTATACGAGGTAGGATTAGCCGAAGAAACCATAAAAATTCCCTTTTTATTTCATATTCCTCAGTGCCTAATTGAATGAAGGTATTGCCAGGAGGCCCACAAAAAATAAGAAACGGTAATTTCTGGAATTAATATAATGACTGCCCAGACATATACTAGAAAACACATGGGGAAAGCTGGGGGACCCACTGACGAGCCGAACCCCTCGCAGCTGCGTCGGGCAGCGGCATAAGATCGGCGAAACACGCGTGTCTGGGCTTTTAGCTAATACGTGTGTTGTTGGTACGGTAAATCATTGCAAAATATGATGGTTCATTGGGTAGCTCTATCGTAGTGTCTTTGGTCGTGTTAATTTTCGTTTTTATTAATTCCACCTTAGTCATCCTACCCGACTAATCCGCATGGCGCTCCACGAGTCAGTCAACAGAATTGGCATTTGGAAAGCCGGAGTCTAGGGCAGATCGCTTGGTCTTCCAATTGCCTTGGCCCATTATAGGCTTTGAAAAAGGCCACTAAATCGTACTGTTCGAGAAGTTACATCCTTTACGCAGACCTTCCGGCGTTGTCGGACCGTTGCTCTGGAAGTCTGCCTTTCAAACATCTGATCATTATTTCAATATCCTCATTCAAACCGACCATTTGTGACCGTTACTGCTATACTACCTCCCACGTGATCGGCCAATTTGTTAAAAATAAAACAGTAATATCTATCTGGAGCTTTAAACAAAATACTAAAAACCTAACTACTTACTAAATTTAAGTAAGCGTGAAATAATCATAAGACTAGCACAAACTACTGTAAAAGGGAAGGGGGAAGGATACTGATTTCCTGGTCGCGTTGTTTAACCAACTCTCGTAGACGTTCCTCTTCCTCCGACGGCTTCGTGCGCAGTGCTAACAGCTGAGAATCCTCAGGCGTTATTGAATCATGCTGGTTTTTGCTGACTGCCGCCTGATACAACCTCTACAAGGAAATTAACGTTCACCATGACCCGTGGAGCAAAGCATCCTCGTTATTTCGAGGCTAGTATAAGACCATTCATAACTGGTACACTAAAAGTTTCTCGTTAGAGACGACTTTTCTGATTGAGCGCAACCAGCTTCGAGATAACGATTTGTCGTCAGCAGGTTCATAGGTTGCCTTTCGAAACAGGAGACACACAAAACGCAAACAGAAGTCAAGTTAAAATGCACAATTTGGTAGAGTCCCAACTGCACCTCACTTCCAGCAAGACATAATGGATATAACAACGACGTTTCAGGAAAGTTGTCGCGGTACCAGCAGGACTTCAATGAAGTCTTCTGCTCAGTTAAACGCACGTTCTGGGCAAAGCATTGAGTATGTCACTGACCTGGGCGCATTTTTAAGTGTTTTGTTTACATAACTGGCAGGTTTAACACGCATATGTACTATTCAGACGAGACAATCAAAATTCCTTAAATGTCACACGGGGGAAAAAAATTCGTCCTCCGGTATCTACTTTATTGAAAGAGGTCGGAAAACCTTATCGGGTTTGATGACGTTGGCGTGAATGCGTACATGGTTGTCAAGGCCGAAGGGTGCTTTTGAGGACCAAACGCATTGCACGAGAACTAAAATGAACTCACTGTGCGAACGTTTTTTTAACTTTTGGGAAGTACGTATCCGCCTCGTCCACATGTATAAGCGAATTGGGCTCTCATGACCATGTAGCCAAACCAAAATGTGCGGTATCAAGTCGTTATGGGTCTTGCTTTGTCAAAACAGAGTCGCAGCTTCATGAAATACATGCACAGACCGAGAGCACGCTGCCGATATCCGATGTTATGGAAAGGTTGCAATTCACCGTGTGAGAACTGCCCGAATACGAGACCGAAGGCGGAAGAGAGCACAGGTGGCTGGCACGGACGCGCCCGCGCCTAGGCGTACCATCACACCCCCGGGGCCCCAACAGACACTTGACCAACAACAAAAATGGGACACGAGGCCTGAGCCGGCAACTGGGCCTGCGTTTGTTGTGAGTGTGCCTTCTCGATAACACCGTGTTGGTCCGGCACATTTACCGCGTAGCCCATGTTAGGAGCAAGGCCTGTGTGTGGGAGCATCGCCGTGCACTAACCGAAAAACAACAACTGCTCAACTAACTATTGATAAGAGGAAGAGGAAGGCTGTCCGATCGCCGAAACCACCTTTTTTATACACCTCAGCCTACGACCTCGTACAGTAGCCCATCGTCATAGACGAAAATCTGCCAAAACGTAGCTGCTCATACGTTGCAACCCCTCGTGTAATTGGAAAACTGAACGAACTGAAATAGAAGAGTTGCCTAGGAGGAACTTATATTTCCGGCATCGTTGGGTCAGTCCGTCTTGGGTGCGGCGAAACACACGTACTGCACGTAGAGTATGTGACCTGACTCATGAAACGTAATGACAAAAATAAAAGTAATCAGTAGTGTGCTAGTAAAATGCTGAACAGTTCAGTTTCTTGTTCAGCCTATTCCGGAATATGTCGTTTTTAAATGTCCAGAATGTTCGTAACTATTTCTATCAGTCAAAAGGTTTACAAATTTAAGCAGAAATCTACTTTACCATGTATCCCAGTAGTCCTTTACGCCAATAACCATCCTGAACTAGGTTTGCGCATCCAAGTGTGTTTTTATATGAGAAAAGGAGAATCTTATTACGAGAGTATTACGAAACAAAACTTGTCGCGCTTGAAAATCAATTTTTCTCCCTATGTAAATCAAATGAAATAAGATGTAAAAAAGTAGGCTTTTTTTAGAAAACCAGACGTTTTATCCATTTCAAAAACTCACAGCCTAAGACTGTCCATTATTATTTCAAAGACTTGGCCCATTCGGTTGTACCAGTTTGCGAATTATGAACAATATTTCTTAAGTTTCGACACCTTTGAAGAGATAGGTCGCACATCGGCCGTCGACAAAACAGCTAGACCGCAACTATCAAATTGCAGCCCTCAGACATAGCTTCGAAGATTCCAGAAGAGGCAAGTGTTGGCAGCAACGGCAACCAAAACACCCAAGTACCCCTACCTGCAGCGTCGTCGCCCCCGGATATCGACGTCCCTGGTTGGCCAGGTCTTGCGTTGTTGCCGACATCGGCAGTGTCATTACACAAAAACACACGCTCAAGTGCGGACTGGGTCGAGTAACCAGGCCACTTCCGTCGCTATCACTGCAAATAACTCACAAAGACCAATCAAGGCACTGGTCATATACCTGAATAAATAACATCGGTTATTGGCGGTCTAGTAAAGGCTAACTGAGAAACTCACTCGTATCACGTGAAAGGCGTACAAAATCCGGTTCAGGTCAGTCATCAAGCAGTCCAAAAGCCCCGCATCGCCTTCGCCCTCACTGGCTTTCAGAAAGGCCCTAACAGTGTTTTCACACCTAGGAAAATCGTGAAAATAGATGAAAAGCATATGAGCATTAATATATGGGTATTTAGAATACATACAGGGACGAATCATTTTCTACGTGAGTAATGGTGAACGGAACCTGCTTAATACCAAGGTCATACGGCAAACACCCTAAATGGCCAAGCCGCATGGAAGGTGTAAGTGGCATATTTGAAGTTCCTATTCATCTCAGCACTTTTTATAGCGAAATGGTAAAAAACCAAACCTACGATTAAGTCAGATCGGTAAATGTCGCCATTAAATTAAGGAGTTCAGGTTTTCAACAATGCGTCGAGACTGATCTATAACTGACTTGGCAAAGTAAACATTCGAACGCGTGAAAAAATGTTCATTAACTAGACGTTATTCGCGGCATGCAAATACGAGAATGAAAGGGAAACCTGGCTGGGGGAACTGCAAGTACTCACAAGGCCGACATGCATTCGTTTAAGTGCATCATTCGATCAGTAAGCTGATTTACGCTGTATGAATTGACCCTATAAAACACCGAACTACCACCGGCAGACAGCGGGCGATTGCCCTTGGTTTTAGTTCCTTGCTGCCGCAATTGAACCACCACTGCACCAATGAAACACTTCTTAACCTACACCCGAAATCCTGCCAGTTATGCTGCTTATGTGGCAGGGTATACGAAGGTAAGGCAATTCCGCATTTCCACAGGAGGGTGGCCCTAAGTTGGTCCTACTACAATCTCAGACCTACTGAAGAGTTATAAGCTGCTTTGCCCACCTTGATGTGAAGGCCGACGAAATTGTACCAAACATTCCAGTCACTTAAAATTTTCTAGACTGTTCTTCCGCATAAACTAGCCTCACCCGCAGTGCGAAGCCACACAACAGTTCATCTTCAAATTCAGCTTGCATTCCTCTCAGAGTTAAATAAACCTAAATGTACGTACGTGTGCTGACAATGCCAGATAATGCATAGATATTTTGGCAGTTGGGTCAATATGAATTATTCAAAATCTGCCAAAATATCTATGAATTACGTGAGCCTAGTGGCCATCTGGTGGATTCTAGGTGAATTACTTAGGAAATCCTGCTTGGGCAGTAAACTTACTGTTTCAGATTTGGTGGATTCCAGACGTTGCAGTAGGTTGGACGGGTAAACTTGACACCGAAATGTGATTAAACTCGCATCGTCCGGCGGGGCCTCGTAGCTCAGGTGGTTAGAGTGTTGGCTGTACTAAAGCCTTCCCCTTACCGCGTGAATCCCATCGAGGCGCCGAGTTTGTCACATCCCCCCACCGGTGTTATGGTTACGCAACCCAATAAGGCGCTCCGTATCCTGATCAGGTCCCACTAAAGAATCATAATCTGGAGTGATCAGATTTGGATCACTGGATATTGTCAGCCATTTAGATCCCGTGTGTTTTACAGCAAGGTGGGCGCAAGGACAGTGACTTGCGTAACATCCACCACACTAACAGCAAGGAGGGACGAAACAGAATGCGGGTAGATTGATACAGTACTGTTTCGGGCTTATTGTTCCTTCTTTCAGTCAATCATAACCCTGACCACCAGCAGCTGGGACCGGAAACACAAACATGCGCACAGACGCACCTGGTGCAGTTGATCCACCACTGGGTCATAAGCACTTCATCCAACAGAAGTTCATCAGTGCCTCGCCACCAGTCATTCTCTGGTAGGCCTCAGTGGTGGACCAACTGTGCCAGGTGCGTCTGTGCGCATTTTTAAGCTCCTGGTCCCAGATGCTGGTCGGAGTTATGATTGGCTGAATAAAGGCAGAATAAACCCGAAACAGTACTGTATCAATCTACCCGCATTCTCTGTCGTCCCTCCTTGCTACTATTATGACTTGGCCGACTTCGGCCTGGTAATTGGTTGCCTGTTCGTGACCTTTGCCACACATACGGAGCTTGTTTGCTTCGTGAAGCCAATAGATCGGTGTGCGCCCATTCCTGATTGAATCCACCATATTCCCTGCTCCTCATCCATCTGGGTCCGGCGAGATGACAGCGTCAAGAAGACCGGAGGCACATTTCGTGAAACGCGACAGTTCGATCGCCGTCACCGACGATGTCCACGGTGCGCTCCACGGCAAGGTGACTTGTGCATGAGTTAGTTTATAATGATAGTAGACTTGCACAGCATCTAACGCACTCACTCATTCGACTTTCTACCTGAGCCCAGTATCAGGACAGAGTCAAGAAGACGGGAGCCGAGGGAGGGCGCAGATGGATGGCACGGCCGAGACCCACACCCAGGCGAACCAACACACTCCTTCGTCTACACAGCAACTGACCAGGATTCTAACCAATAGCATCAGCAACAACAACAGCTGCAGAGCTATACCCACCACCTGTATACACAGCAAGAGCGTGGACGCATCTAGCGACAGGGAACTAAGTGCCATGAAACTGTCAAAGCACGCCAGACTGCGAGTGTCATGATTTGTTGATCCTGACATAACAGACGCTTTTGGACCTTTAGGCATCGTAAAGCACAGCTACAAACTGAAACGCCTACAGCGTTTTTATAAATTGACGGGCTCCGGGGTGGGGGGGGGATGTGAGGAGGTCGAATTTTCCCACTCAAGTGTATTCTCATTTAAAGCAGGCATAGACAGCAGAATTTATTGGAACCAGTACATTTCGCGACGGCTTATCTACTGCAGCCTGTCGTCGCATAACCCAGATAACAAATGAGAAAGATACAGAGGTTTGAACTTCCACAGAGAATATCAATGTAAAACAGCAAGGTCATCGGTTGCTGCACGCATACTAATCAATAAAATGGTAACTTAAAAACGCAACATAGGAAAGGAAGTGGGGAAGTAAACATTCCGAGGGGTTTCGCAAATCAAAAGGGCGCAGATCTACCAGGGCGAGCTGAGATTGACCACGTGGTCCAACTGTTTACATTGGTCGGGTTTATCCCGCCGTATGTAGGCTGCCTCCAGGTAGCACAGTAACCGAGTTGTTCGTGCTCGAACTAATACTCGACCGAATGACCGCCATTAAGGAGGTGTCTTGAAATAGAAGACCGTGGAATCTTATTTTCCTGCTTCAGAAGCCATTTAGGCAGGTGTTCAACTGACCTGGCTGTCAGTTGCCTTTGCGTATGCCCAATGTACTTGCATCCACAAGCACATGAAAATTCGTAAACACAATTTGACGTGGCGTGAAATGTCAAGGCATCCTTCCTCCGTGGAATTTGATAGCCTTAGGAGGGCTGCAGAGTATGGGTCCAGTTATTCTTTCAATGGCGCATCCCAATCGCCGCTTGATGGTATTTGACATGCTGTAGCCCTTATGGGGAAAGGATATTACGACGGGCTTTTTCGGAAGTGACTGCTCCGTCAATTTTAGCCATAAAGTGTGTTCACTCAGTTTATCGGCTGGTTTATGCAGGTTGGTTGTCGCAGTCAGTTTTCTATTCACTATCGCGGTCTCCTCAATTGCTTCGTCCTGTCGCAGGTATCTAACCTACTGCTTATGACATTGAAGCGGATTTCACTCGGTATTTTTTTCAAAAATAGACTAGTAAGCAGACCTCATCAGTCTTCTCGGCTCAACGGAAAAACGGAATATTTCCTTTACCGAATAAAATGAACTGTTTACCGATCCTTTCTAACGCAAGCAAAACAGTAACCTACTGCAACTTGTCGCTGTCATCCAGTGTGCCCGCTGGTTTGGTTTCCCTGGCAAGCAAGAGGTCTGTCCTCAGTCGCTCCACCTCGGACTTGAGGTTGGCAATAACCAGCCCCGGATCCATCTCCTCGTTGGGTTCCACCTCATTAGTGATCATCGCGACTCGTTGGGCAAAGCGACAAGTCGATATCGTCTCCTGCACAAATGGGAGGTAAAGACATCCGAACTGAGAGACTGCGGTCGGCGTATCCGTGATGTAGAGAAAAACGAATTTTCTGATGTCGATACAAGCAGAAAAGGGGAGGGTACAGTTTAGATGAAGGGGATGCGGTTCGCCGACAGCATCACTCGTGCGCCGGCCATCCTTAACTGTAGCTGTCTGTGATGATGGTTGGAGTGAGAATGTGAGCGTCCGTTTCAGCAGGTAACACACCGCTTACCTGACTGGGTCGTTTAAGTGGACCGAGGTCACTTTTGGTGCGGACCCAGGATGGGGACGGTGTGATTGAGAGTCGCTGAAGACGTCGGTACCCCTTGCCCCAAAACTGCTGACAGCCTTCCCCCGCAATTGTCGCTTGCACAGACTTCCTCGTTCCACGTCAGCAACTTCCACGATCCTCCCTTGAAGTCGCCCACCCCACTGGTAATCTAGCAGATATGACCGAACACCCATCCTCGTCCAGATTATTCAATTTCATATGTAAGAAGCCCGCTTTCCTGTGTCATCGCACCCTTCTTACGCTGTATAGTTTTTGTACACTCTTCCTACTTTGCTTTATGACGTACGTGTAAGTGTGTTAAACCTGATGCTTATAAACTCTGTCCATTGTTTTCTTTGCCTAGAAAGGTCGTCTTCAATGTTGGCAGCTACTAAAAGTGATCGCACCCCCTTCTTTTAATGAATCACTTAGTCGATCATGACAATCTTTTAGACGGCAGATTTAGGATCAAATTCAGCCTAAAATTCTGGCTTTTCATGCAAATGCAACGAATTTAAAGGGAGATCGAAGAGATTAGGTCGCAAACACACAGCCAGCCCTCACAAGCTAACCCGAACCACTTCCACTTCTTCCCAACCCCACACCATCCCAGCTCCTCAATACGCTGACCCCCTCACGCAAGCGGCGTGAGAACAAGGAGTTTGACCAGCCCTGTCCCCTGAGACACATTTAGACCCTGCCCATCACCCCTGAGTTCATTATCCGTGCAAATGAGTTGGCCTGACGATGGATTACCGATAACATATGTTTGTCGACCGATTTTTAAATCTGCACCGATTCAAGCCTGCTGCTCCTCACCTTGACGCATTGCAGAATTAGGTTGCAGCTATCGAAAGAACCGAAATTTTCGATTTACGAATTTTAGTGGCATATTAGAAGAAGGAAGGAGGATTGCCAGAACAAGGCCTATATTCGCATGATGTTTTGGATTCCCACTTGAACCCATCGTCTGAGACAGTCACAAATAGTTGCTATGATCGCACAAGGGTGTAGTATTGATAAGATGTAATCGTCACTAATCAATAACGGCGATGAGACTGTAACAATTAACGACTCGAACTCTAGGAGTAATTATCTGCAACGAATGCGGGCGTTGATGATTATTAGAGATATGTGCTTGCATGGTAAATGTGTCGCAGGCATACGCACCCCTGTGCGTGAATCACATTATTTGCTGACATATCTGATGATGTACCTGGGTGAGAACTCGAAACGAGAGGGAAATAAGACCCTTGCTACAGCAATCACAACTCCCTCTTCCTAACTGCTCCCTGCAACCCACCTTTTTGCTTGTATCGGCAAGTTGGGAAGCATGTAGTAACAAATTTACATGTGTTTTATACTGAATAGCTCTTGTCCTTATCTCCTATGTTCTTACGTCTCTGTCGCGTGAATCCATGCTGACTGTAGCGATCATGGAGGTCATGCAGTTGCCACCCAGACTGTCTCGCAGTATCATCGTCAGCATGCTGTTTCGGTAGGGCACGTGGGTGCGATTGTTCTCACTCAGGGCTGTAATCACCTGCTCCAAGTAATGCAACGATAGATTGATGCATTTGGCCTCATTCAGTAGGGTCCCCGACAGTCCAGTTTTGTACACCCGTTCAGATCTAGGAGTTTACAAAAAAAATCCGGGAATTGTTAACCATGCAAGGGTGTTCACACAGCAACATTACAAGTTCGGAGTAAAAAAAGGCATACACTATCATTAAAATGGTTTCGTTGCACCCCATAAAAGGCGTCCTTGACGTCAGAGGACTCTGACTCATTTCTATGAATTTATACAAGAGGCCTCGTATCAGCGGAATGATCGATCTGTCCATAAAACCTTTTGGATGGTCTGACAGTGCAGATTCAGTCACTCTCCAGATATGTTTGCGAAACGCCACACGCACCCGCGCAACCAGTCGCCGAACTTACATGCAATTGTACTACTTGCAATAAGTAAGTAAATGTTAATGTTTGTCTTTTTCAATAGCAGACAGCTGCTTGCTTTTCGTCTGCAGTAATGCAATCTTTTTTAAATTTTCTTCACTAATCGACGCTTCATCCTAGACAATTCGTCACCACTGGGGATTTCAAAGGCGTTCGCCAATCTTTTCCTTAATAAAACTGGACTAGACAGCGGTGGAAGGACGAATAAAGAAGTAATGAGGATTCGCTCATTACCATTTTGGTTTCTCAGGAAGGGAAGAGGACAAACCTTGAGGTGATTGAGACCTCGAACTTAATTAGTAGGCGTTTCAAATAAACGTGGATCAGAGTGGTTATGTAGCCCCACCTGAAGTAAACAAACCCGAGTCACTTATAGTACGGGACCGGTGGTAATAGGGGTTTTTAGAGGTGGGGCCAAGGGACGCACAGGCGATGAGGTCAAGTAGTTGTATGCACAAGAAAAATTATTAGGAATGGGCGATCGTACTTTGAGTGGTTGAGAAGTAATTGCCCTAACCCCAACCCCAACAACATTCTCTCCACCAGGCGTAGCTACATCACCATAACTATAACCGTGGGCACATGGAGACAGACAAACGCATTTACGCCTTTGTAACTGAACTGATCTAAGCATCATTTCGATGCCGTTTCCTCCGTTACTCTACTAACTCAACCGACAAAATACTCTACGAGACATCCGTGTTGATGTCCAACGACTCCAGTAATGGACCTTGACGAAACACTTGAGGATTAAAACCTCCCTCCTCTGCCTACATGCGTCGCTGTTTATGGCCCCCTTGGAGACCAAGTTAATCCGCCTGGGAGTCAAATTAAGTGCCTTCAAGACTTGCCGACTTACGATCGCTAACCGGTTGGTCTAAATCAATTAACATCGAAACCCGTTAGGTACGTCATCGTTCTTTGCAGGTTAAGCTACTCCTCAACCTGTCGACGGCAGCAGAGAGGTGGCATTTGTGACGAAATCACCAGAAAAATTAAACTTCTTAAAAGCGGGCCATAAATCGTTTACTACCAATAAGAGCTACCAGATCTCCTATGTACCAACTGAGTTCAGGGCCTTACGAGCGTTTTTATTGAACTATCTGACCTCAGAAAGCGCACAGGACAGTGTAGTAAGTCGGCCTCAGATAGACAACTTGAATGTCGTTTGCACAAAACAATCAGTAGCAGTGGATTAAAATCAGCAAAGAGGCTTGGTGCACAGCGGAGTTTCTCGATGGGAGAGTAGTTAGCTGTCGCATGGCTGCTTGATTTACTGCATGCTGGTAGATTTGAGTTAAATTTGGCAGCGTCAAAATATTCTAAGAACGAGGGACGCCCCGAAATTCAGCAAGCATTTTACAAATCCACGCTGCTTGCTTATCGTAAGCGAATGGAAAGTACAAAATCAAACTTTTTTGTTTAATTGCCCTCCGGACGAAAGGATCTTGCGGGCAGATATGACGCCTCAGACCTAAAATATAAGTCGAACTACTCAACAGAGAATAGTGATTTCAAGCCGCATTACGACTTACCCAGCCAAGTCGACGAGGTGCAGCTTAGAGCTTCGTGTGCTGAAGGAGTCTGGGGATTTGGCGCTGATATGGAAAGTGAAGATGCAGTGTGATCTTGTGGAAGAGGGGTTCAGGGGCGTCTGAGGACAAAAATAATTAAAAAGTGGACAGTTTTGAATTAATAAATAACTCGGTAGGCACATTGTTATATACATGAGTAATTCACATAGATATGTTGATATATTGAGCGTTGACTGTACTAAAGCCTCCCCTTGCTGTTGTGCGTTCGAATCCCACCGAGGCACCGCGTTTTCCAGTCGGGTCAAAGGGAAGTATAGACATATAGATGCGAGACGAGTGTGTCTCGCCTAACGCGACTCCCGGGACTGGTGTCAAGACAGAGTGAAGGAGACCGGAGGCTGAATCGGAGCACAGGCCGCTTGCTCTGCTACTCACACCTGGTCCGCTTATAAAGAAACAGATTTCCGCCAAACCAACTCTGATCCCAATTAAGTAAGAGTGCCATAAAAGCCACCTTAAGACGGACACATTGCATCCTACCTCTAGGTTCTGAGGGGAGGACCCACGTATTCAGGTGGATGGCAATCTTCCAAACCAAGGCTTCTAGTTGACCGTGATACAGTAGGTGGGCTAACTCATGAAATGTCAGCGGAAATTCCGAAATGCTTTTTCGTTTCGAAAAAATTAATTAAGTAGGGTTGTAAAACTAATTAGCCCGCAGCATGATTCTGTAATAATTCAGTAACCTCAGGATGTCGGCTTTCGAACGAACTTCTCTCCTGCAGCATGCAAAGACTATACCCTGCAAAAAATGATCACTTAAATAGCATGCATTTTTCTCATTGATTTTTGATGCTTCTAAAAATTCAATTATATTTCATGGAAAACCTTATAAAACTATTCACTCTTTCGTTCATTTGGTAGAAAATTACGCCTTCTTTCAATTTTATACTCGAAGGTAGATCATAATTCGGTTTTAAAGTTTCTAATTGTGAGACTTTTTAATACCGTGAAATGGCCGGTCATAAAACGTCGTTTCTGCATTTGCCAATGTGGCTTGTAAAGTTTACTATATGGCTCAGACCCATTGCTGAATTTTATGAACGCCATATGGTCTCCTCTTAACACCACCGAGAAATGTGTAGTTTTCCGTACGCGAAAAATACATGGCATGTAGTTTACAAACCCTGAAGGCAAATGTAACGACAGGTCGGGTTCAAAATTAATCGGGAATTGGAAAAGGTTTTGAAAACAGAAGTATGCCCTTCCTTCGAGTTTAAAATCAGAAGAAGACGTACTTTTCTATCAAATAAGCGGGAGAATGAATATTTTTATGCATGTGTTCCATGAAATATGATTGGACTTTTAGAGGCGTTGAAAATCAAGGAGAAAACTGCATGCTATTTAAGTAGTAATTTTTTACGGAGTATAGTTTTCGCATGCAGCCGGAGAGAAGTTCGTTCGAAAGCCGGCATCCTGAGGTAACTGAACTATTATCGAATTATACTGCAAACTGACTAATTTTACAACTCTACGTAGCAAATCTTTTCGAAACGAAAACGCATTTCGGAATTTAGGTTGACATTTCGTGATTTAGCCCACCTACTGTAGATTCAAGCGAGCTAGATTGGTAGCAGTGGGGAATATGCACTGATAGTCACCTTCACTCTCTCTTCCGGGCACCTTTTCTTGTTCGAACCGTTCAGTTGTCTGGTGATAGGGATTGGGGAAAAACGGCTAAAGGGCCCGACTGTGCGTGCCATACATGACCTGGCACCCCCACCATACGTCAGGTTTTCACAAAATGGGGTGCTTAAAAATGATTTCACGTGCGTGAAAGAAGGGTTCACTGAGCCTGACTGTCAGTTCACCAGCCGGCATACTTCACACAAACACAGACGGGACCAACTGTGAGGAATGCTTTGAGCCGTCAGTTGCCAAATTTCCACGACGGGGTATTAGCGCACCGTGATAGATTTAAGCACGTCAGACGCCTTGCCAATCCATTTTACTCATGTCAAACACGATTAGAACTTCACACAAAAGAGGTGGGATGCTCGAATCTCACATGCGTTTATGTGTCACAGAGTCAACATGGAGAGGGGGCCAACGATGACGCTTCCTGCGTAGGTGGGAGGCGTCGATTTCGTGTCTGCGGTGGGTGGTGTGGAAGGGGTTCGATTGGTGTATGTGCTGACTGGGTTTATTCTGCGAAGCATGGAAGCACACGCATCCGAGTAGGCTCATGCCGTGATCTCATGTGCACGGGCAGTGTAAACGGATGAAGCAATGATAGGGGGAATAGGTTGGTGTTCCAATATGATGAATTTGCAAGTGACCGACCGAGCCGATGCGTGACGTGCATGTGCGATGATAGTATGAGCAGGATAGTTTGGGCGCTTCTGAGAGAGGGCGGTGGCCGAATTTATACAGCAGTGTTTTGGGCCTATTGTGTCCTTACTCAATATATCAATCGCAACTCTGACTACCAAAAACATGAACGTGCTCACGCTCACGGCACAGATGGACCATATATATATAGTGGATGTGATAATTCATGAAAAGGTAACCGAAATTCTTAAATTAGTTTACGACTCATAAAGACTACTAAAGTAGGATTGCATTATTACTCGCCATGCAGCATAATCCAATGATGTTTCCCTTACTACAGGATGCCGGCTTTTGAATGAACTTCATTCCGGCTCCCCCCCCCCCGCGAAAACCTCACTCTGTACAAATGATTGCATAAGGAGTATGGCCTTTCCCTATTTATTTTCGATGCCATTATAGAGTCGATTACATTTCATGGAAAACAAGCATAAAAATATTCACCCTTATACTCATTTAGTAGAAAATTACGTCTTCTTTAATTTTTATACTAGAAGAAAGGGTATAATGCAGTTTTTAAAATCTTTTCTGATTCCCGAATAATTTTGAACCCGACCCGTCATTCATTCAGGGTTTCGACACTTCAAGCTTTATATTTTCCGTGTACGGAAATTTATACATTTCTAAACAGTACTAAGGGAGAAAGTATGGGGTTTATGAAATTCGGCAATGGAATCGAGTCATGTTGTAAACTGTAAAAGCAACATTGCTAAATGCAAGGACGGAATGTTTTATGAAGAGGAATTTCACGGTATTAAACAATTTCATAATTTGAAACCTTTTTAAAACCGAATTCTACCCTTCCTTCAGGCATGAAATTTTAAAGCCTCATTTTCCACCAAATGAAATGAACAATCAATATTTTTATACATGTCTTTTATGAAATATATTTGAACTGATAAGGGCGTCGAAAATCAACGAAAAACTTTCATACTGTTTAAGTAGTAATTTTTGCAGTGTAGCTCGTGCAGGCAGCCGGAAAGACGTCCCTTCAAAAGCTGGTATTTCGAAGTAACTGAAATATCTTGGAATCATAATTAGTGTGGCAATCGTATTTAAGGAATCTTTTAGAGCCGAAAACTCATTTCTGAATTTCGGTTAACATTTCATGTACTTCATGCCATTACTGGACCTTACATATTTAACAGTTAAATCGGTATTTACCCATTCAAATGTTATAAGAAATTTCCTTTATCACTGACGAGAAAGTAGTTGACTTTTCTGATTTACCCCTGTTTTAAACTGTTTTCCATGAATGTTAACATGCTGCTGTACAGTGTAGGTTTGTGTGATTCGTGGCTGCCGAATACGCGTGTAAGCTAGTATTCGAAGAGGATTACTTAAAAATAAAACTGCAATTTGTAATTAATAGACATCATCACCATCATCACCTACCTCTGCAATAACCCGATTAGTGTCACCGAGAAACAAAAGGGACATTGCATCCTCAGCCGTGCTGACGCAGTGAAGGTTAAGGTTTTTAAGATGAACCATCCGAGTGGCACCGTCCTCGTACACAAGAATGCGTCTAAAAGGCAGGCGGAGGGAGCGTTAGGGTAGAGGACGCGGTCACTCTGGCCCCCACACTTCGACTGTCAATTAGTAACGTCCACCGCATGCATGTGACTTAGTTTAAAATGAGACGAAATTGCGCTGGGTCTACTTTACACCCTCCTCCTCCCACACTCTTCGTGCTCCGACGACAAAACGAGGTCAAAGCGGCCGGGCTTGGACGTGGGCGCAGGGACCTGCAGGGCTGAACGGCTCGTCTACACGCGCTACACACGTGCCCGTCCAGATTCCTGCCTGTCAGGGTGGATTACGTGGTGTCCCAGAACTCACATGGAACGGAGTGCCACAGGGGCCATATTAGGGTAGACACATCGGCTGGCAGCCTTCCAAGCCATTACTCTTACCGTAACGTGGTAGGCCTGGGAGCGTCAGACCTTATTACAGCAAGGAATGTGGTGATTTACCGTGAGAATTGATTCCCCAGTGTTGACTTTGTTCTTTCTCCCCGCCCACGGGCGCCAGCTGATTGCCCGAGTCAACCCGACTGGAAGTGAGATTGGAAAACTCGTCCGTTGTCTCGAACCACAGTCCACCTTGAGTATGTCATAAGGAACTCAAACAACGCGACCATTAGTGTATTTATTAGCCTTTCCAATATTATCCAGTTTAAAACGGAAAATCCTTATGATGTTACAGTGCCTCCCAAACTATTTTTTAGCCATTTCGAGGATGATGATGTGCACTGACATTCTGTGTGCGCATTTATTAGTTCCACTGGGACTAAAACAGACAAAGGAGACCGGTAAAAATGCTTAGGTTTGACCTGCAACCGGGTCAGATCGGTGCATACCCCTAACTTGTGACTAAATACTCCTGACGTCAGTCGACATCAAGGGAACCTGTTTGTGCCGTGGTGGAACTGCCAATCGATGATCAACTGATTCGAGGTTAGAATCTTGTGTGCGCAGCCTGGGATTGGGTAATTACTGGCCGATAACGACAAATAAGCCAAAAATGGACGCTCCAATGTCCCTGGCTTTGTCGATAAACACCACTCAAACGCTGATTGTTAGTTGACAGGCGACCGCCTACATGGGCTGTAGATTTCCAACTCCAGTCGGAAATGCGCATCTCCGTCGGTGCACGTCACCATCATGCGACTAAGGTTGGTCTTAACGAGCATAAAGCATGCGACGTCGTCTCTCTATTCACGTCCATATCACTGCAGTGTACAGAAAAACTTACAATTCTACGACATCGATGTTCCTGCGTCCGCTTTGCTTGAACTCTTGGACTTATGTCTGGAAACGAAGTTTTCGTTCGCACATGAACATTATCGACAGCTGAAAGCAGCTCGTATGGGGTCACCTAGTTCTGGCTTTTTGGCTGAAGTCACAATGCTAAAACTAGAGGCTATGACCTTATCATTATTCAATCCCAAATCTTGGGTACGCTACGTAGAGGACATCTTTATCATCGTCAAGAGAGATCGGCTAGAAACGCTGCATAACGCTATCAACCCAACACTACCGGGAATCACCTTCACGCTCGAAAGAGAAGATAACAGCAAACTCCCAATTCTTGATGTCCTCGTACAGCGAAAAACTGACGGGACATTCCAGACATCAGTATACCGCAAAGAGACTTACGCGGAAGTTATCCTACATTACGAGAGCAACTACACTATGGCTCAAAAACGGAGCGCTTTTAACAACCTACTTAATCAGGCAAAAACACACTGCTCTGCCAACGAAGGGTACAAAGGAGAACTCAATTATCTGTTCAAATTATTTTCCCAAAACGGCTACCCTAGAGATTTTGTACGCCCATGCATGAAACAGCAGGAATCGAAAGAAAGAGAGAATTAACTAGATTGTTCCGATCAGACGCCAAAACCAAAACAGTGGCGAACGCTTCCCTACATTAAAAATGTGTCTGAACTCGTTGAAAGACACCTGAAGAAGCACCAAATGCAAGTGGCTCACAAACCGACTACCACGCTACGCAATCAGCTTGTACACCCTAGGGATAGGGCAAACTATTTGGATGAAAAATAAGTAGTCTCTAAGATTCCATGTGGCACTTGTAATGCGGTATATGGAGGTCAAATCGGAGAGTCCGCCTCTACACGCCTACATGAACACCAACTAGCAGTGGAGAGGCGGGACCACTAATCTTAAGTCGCCATTCATACTCTTGAAACTGTGCACAAATTTGCTTGGCTCAGCGGGACGAGTGAGTTCCGTAAAAACAATCGGTAAGCGCCAGTTCCACGTGGCTAATTAACCTTCTTCAGCCAGTCATACCCAACTTCGAAGTGCGGAGCTCGATCCCGCGACCTGTTAGTTAGAAGTGTGTTGGAGTTGACTGGCTGACGACGGATCATAAGCTGGAAATGGCTATTCCAGTCTCCTTTGTCTTTGTCTGTTATAATTACGAAGTTCTACGGATTTACCTCTGTCATTACTGTTTTGTTAGCCGTCTTTCGGCTTCCTTCTGATCCAGCCTATCAGTCCTCCTGCTTGTGGGATCTTTCTCTATATACTTCAATTGGCACCTTTAAGTCTCCTAATAATCGTCTGAAAAGCAATCAGCGGGAAAACGAACATTCCACATAGACAGAGACTTCACATACGGAAGGTCGTCGATCACGGAAACAGCCCGTTTTCCGCTCCCGATCAGATCGTACCCAACATCATTGTACAACTCCAGGTAGGAAATCTTCAACAAATATTGGACATTTGGATTCTGCAGATTTCAAAAAGAAAGAGCATCTTCAAGCGCAGAGTTCAAACAATAACCCCGCCTCGGACATTCCAACTGGCATTAAATACCTCTGCAAACTTATCGAACAGGTAGGCAATTGCACGAGGGATCAGACCTCGATTGGTAAACAGTTCGGAGCCTCCGGTCATTGTGTAGGTCTTTCCACTGCCCGACTGGCCATAGGCGAAGATGGTTCCGTTGTACCCAGCCAGAGCGCTAAAGCAAAGCAGGTGAAACTCACAGCCAGACGCAAAGACAACAGGTTTTGTTTAAATAAATAAATGATTTTCTAATTAAAGACCCGTCGGGTCCCAGCAAAGGGAGTAAGTTGGACGAGGTAGACGGAATATGTACAAAATTCAATTCATAATTTCTGAATTTGTAGTCCGTTGAGAAAAATAATAAGCGAGCGGTGAAAAAAAAAACTCCAATTAAAAATTTAAAAATGATTAGACTAATTTTACAGGAGAAAAAAACATCCGCTAAATAATAATAACAGAAGAATGCGGGCAGGACTGCCCTGCATGTGGCGGTATATAACGGATTATAATCGGACATCATCAGGGCAGAAATAAATGTCAGCCTTGAGGGGTACGTATGCGGGTTGGACAGGACTGGTCTGCATGTGGTGCTGTTCACAGGATTCAGAACGGTCATTGTCAGGGTAGAATTGATAGGCCGGATGAGACTATTCGCGTCAAAGAGGCCGGACGAGAAGAACTTAGACGCGATTGGCTACAGTTTGCTTCGAGCTCAGACGAGGAGTGGGGAAGGGAGGTACGACCAAACTACTAGTAGACGGCGGATACTGAGGGTTCCCCCACGCCAATATAAAATAGTGCTCACACACTTGGACTTGTATCGGGATGGTTTACAGTGTCCTGTTTGGCCCTTTGAACCAGGCTGGAGTTGTCGCGCATGGTGGGGTCTTGGTCAAAAAGGAGCGGCCCCAATCAGGGAGTGGTCTGGTGGTTCAATGTCAAGGTACCTGCTTTTCACGCACAAACAGCAGCCCGTTCCGGATTCCCGCCGAGATGCGGCAAAACAGGCAAGAAACGCTCCCTCTAGTTTCTCTCCCCCCCTTATTGCTAAAACACCTCAATTACTGGTCGCTCGCTCTTCACCAGAATCGATAAGGGCCTAACCAGGAGTTTTAATACAAAACCAGGCCTGGAGAGAACACTCTCCGTGGAGATACGGTACCCCAAATTTCAGGTCAGAGAGAGACTGAACTCACAGAGAGGCTCCTAAAACAACGAAACTAAAATCCCAGTTTGCTCTGACTTGGAGTCGAGTAACACGTTACTAACAGGCGCAGGTATTATGGCGACAATCATCTCTGATGCCACTGGGCTGAACGAGGTTGTTAGATCTCTGTGACATTGAGTATGGACTCCTCCATCGAGATGAACTCCGTCTACTCCATCTAGAGAATCGTCCGCAGATCCTACAATTCACGACTGTGGCGGCGAGCCATCATGGCAAGTCTGGCGTCATTGTTTAAGACCTCGATGCCTCAAGGTCATTCACGCCTTTGCAGCGAGCCGTTCCAGACGCGCTGACCTGAAGTCACGCGACCAACAACTCGGGCACACCTGCGGCCGCACAGACGCAGCTACCCATGCGGCCACTTGGACGCACCTCCCCCCTGCAACCGCAACCTAAGCCACTGGGGACACCACGCCTCGGCAAATGTAACATACACTGACTGGACGCCACTTGAGCTTGGTCCACGAGCCTACAAAACCGGCTGCCACCACTGTCTCGGGGACTCTCGGAAATGACTGGTCGCATTCAACACCAGCCCTGTCTTCGCCAGTGGCCACTGCCGCCTGAGAGGACTGCCGCAGTTTCTGTGCACAAGAAACCCCTGATTCTGATGCCTTTTGCCTTCTCCTTACAACATTAGGATTTGCCCTTATTATGATAGTGCCCGGAATGCACAAACTCACACCGCCTAATCCAAACAGGCTCTACCGCATGAAGTGTACACGTGGATCATTAAATCGAGCGGGCTATCGCGACTTGTCTATGGACGTAATAAATGTCCAGTGGTCAGAGGTGGCCAACAACTTAGGCCCCAGATGTTGAACGTTAGCTGCCTCGATAGCTTAACATCCCTTGATCCGGCGGACTTGCATCTCTGGGCAAAAAGGCCATTGTGAAGTCCCTATTCTCTGCATTCTTTACGTGGTTATAACTACTTGCTGACTCGGTTATACTTCCAACGTAATCGAGTTTGATCAGCCCATGGCCCCAAAACGGTCCATAGCCTATCGGAATCCAGTATGTGTGACGCGGTTTGCCACTGGTTGGCAACCAGGCGTCTTCTTGTTAATTGTCTGACCGACTGCTTAAAGACAGTAAGAGTTTTGGTGAAGAAGAAGAAGAAGAAGAACGGTGACATGGTTGAAAAGACACTGAAACCTAAAGGTGGAAACAGGTTTCGCCGTGACAACACCCACCTATTCTATCCGTTACAAGAAATCACGATTAACAGGAAGAAATGCCACAGAAGTGTCAGCTATGCAGATAGTACCCGACGCTTACAGTCATGACTGAATTTAATGATACGCCGTATTGACAGCCCGATCGTAGCATTGGACGATGTCTACCGTGCGTTCCACGATGTCTTGCGCATAAATTAATTTATAATAACAACAGACTTGTGCAGTGTCTTCCGGATACACACAACAGTCCGACCTTCGTTGGCGACGATATCCACCGTGTGCTTCATAGCAAGGTTATGCAGGCACGGGGACTGGCGCGGGAATTAGTAAATGAAAACTTTCGCAGCATCTACCGCACTCACTTCACCTGCAGCTCCTCGGTCCAGCGTTAAGACAGAGTCAAGAAGACCGGAGGAGGGGAGCGCACAGGTGGATGACACGACCGAGCTCGCACCTTGTCGCTTCATTCCACACCCTCCAGTCCATATTTTAAATGACCAATAACGTATCCAACAACAAAATAGGAGACCGTCAGGGGTTCCAATATACGCAGCCTCCGCCGGCATCTGCATCTGCCGAAATATTGGAATTTGTTATAGTCCGCAATCCGACAACGCCTGCCAGATTCCGATATGGCTCCGTGCTGGTCTAGCGCATCCACGAACCGGGCAGTTTGTGTGGTAAATATGTTATTTCCGAGAGAGGGGAAAGGTCTGAGACAGGTATTCTACATAGGAACATTATTTCGAATGTTTAGAGCCACTTTTGAGTTAGGTCTGACCGCACGCAATGGACGCAGAAGCTCAGATGGCTTAACTAATCTTAGGGTCTAAAATTTTTACTCAAGTGGAGTTGCAAGACAAAGTAGTACGGAACGTCAAGCCAAGTATAACCTAAAAAGGGCAAAATGTCAAAATTGGTTTGTGGATCGTTCCGACTGTCCGGGTAACTTATTCTCGGCTTAAGGCAACATTGAATTAAGGTCCGATGGAAACTTAAATACGCATGTCTGTATTTCATCGTACAAACTCCTTTCCCGTATAAAGTATTCAGGGAGATGAGTTTTCTTGGATCTCGCTCTCTAAGGGGTTCATTATGTGTTTAAACTGATGACTTTGTAGGATTATTTGCCTAGTCAAATATTTACAAATTTATTATTTCCGTCTTCAGGGCACAAATGCTGAGACATCGTCTTTAGCATGCTTCTTTCACAAAGTCACTGCACCTATATATAGTATTTGAAAACAATTAAAAGCGCACCAAAAATCAAAAAAATGCGAATAAAGCCGCAGAGAGAATGCTGGGGACGCAACTCTGGCAATTGCATTACCTAGCACTAGAACCATCGTTTTTATACAGCACCTCTGTTAGGTGATGCTGATCCGCAGATGTTGTCAGTTTTGGGGTTGACCCCAAAAAGTCCTACATCGGACACTTAACTCAAAGTGTCGCCTAACTGTTCACATATATGGCCGGTTGACATTCAGATCTGCAGATCGTTAGGTCAGAAATTAGACAGGTGACACTGCAAGATCCACTGAGAAGTCGAATGCCGCTGTACAAAAGTCGAAGAAAGACGTTTTGGTACGTGTGGCAGATATTCGCCTTGGCAGTGTGCTTAAGTTGATCAAAATGCATTTTTTGTTCTAAGGTGTTGGGAGCTCGAAGTTTTTGGAACTTAAAGAAACTTCTCCTCCCAGCAGCGAAAATTCAGACAAAACCTCGTATAAAATGAATAAACAAAAAAGTTGTGTGCACTTTTTCGGAAAAGTATTATCGTATTTCTACAAACATGGGAAATCGGTGGAAAACATATTTGCATCCAGGTGTGATTCGCATAAGATTCAGCGAAAACGTTTTCGAAGCAAAAATCATGCCGCCATGCCTTAGTGAAATTGTGTTTAGGGTCTATGCTAGACTATAGCAAGATCTCATTCGATTAATTTTTCCAATTTAAAAGCATCTTATCGATGACAGGCGAGGCTTTGTTAGTTTTGTAGTTGGCATCACCTGAAATGACTTCTAAGTGCGAAAGTAAATTTCGAGTCCGTTTAGATTTATAGACTCTGCGGGACGTACCGAGTCCAAAAAATTAAAAAACAGAACGAAGTGAATGCTCTGTATTTTTATAGTCATTCTCAGTTTTATTAGCTACGACGTATGTTGTGCTGCAAAATGCCCCTTTAAATGCTTAATTTTAAAAATCTGTGGAGAAAACTGACTTTTCAATCACCGGCTTGGCTACCTCGCGAAAGATATCCTCCTGAGCGAAAGAGGGCTCAAAGATGTCGGCGAATGTGAAACGATCTACACGTTTGGCTTCAAAAGAGGGCTTCTTGTCGACGATGTAAAACTTGCAGGAGTCCGGTTTTCGGGAAATTTTGGCAGCCTACACTCGTTAGCGGAAAACTGGAGTAAGCTTACAATGCTGGAGGGTTTCGTTGAGGGCTTCAGACGCAGGAAGGTTTTAATTGAGGCCTTGACCATTGTTTAGTACTTAGTGCGCTTCTGGCGGTAATTCTTGAAGCAAACCTTGACGGTATCAATCGGTTGCACTGTAGATATTAATGTGGTTAGGATCAAAACTCAATAGGTGTCTTTTAAATATATTAAAAATTAATATGAGTCATCCATTTCTAACTTTTAGTTTTCTGATTGGAGTGTTGAGCACAATGCACTGGCTCAAGGCTAGTGCCTACATTAGTTTCAAAAAGATGACTAAAATCGAGCAACTGGCAAACTGCAAGAGACTATAAACCAGCCCAGCAATAGCCTTTACATAGAGATTATGAAATCAGGCTTTTGCCGGATTATCAGGAAAAGTAGGAATAAACATTAGCTGTTACAGAATTGACGTAAACCGAGCGAAATTCGTAAATGAATTACAATTACATCAGAATCAATACAGTGCTCCTGTACACAGTATTTGAGGGCATCTACGCCATGTTAATATCGGGACTAAGAAATGCATAAGTTGACGACTAATATTTGTCAACTAACAATATACTTTGTGCATGACACGTCTAGTGTGACTAATTTATTAAAATTAGAAAGTTCCGACAAAAAATTACCTTTAAAAACATTTCAATTACAGTTACGCTTTATGTTAAATCGGTGGCCGCTCCGCCTACCTTTATTGCCTTTTAGAAGATACTGCTATGCCAGATAAAACACACATGACGATTTCATACATTGCGCGGCGTTAGATGTACTTGACTATTAAATTTTATTTAAGAAAACAGTAAACAAAAACAAAACAGTAATGCGCCGTAGATACCGACATTCATTGTTTACAAAAAAGGGGTCTAGCATCCTCAGTTAGAGTCTGTTGATCAGCGTAGTTAAAATAGGTCACTGAACGACAAGTTGCAGCATAAGACAGTTCTTAGGAGATTTCTGGCCAGGAATAAACCGGCGAATACTGACAGAACAAGATAGGGAAAGAAGTTATGACGAACGGAGATTCTAGTTTAATAGCTTGATCTCACTGCAAACACGTCAGAATAAAGGAGATTGGTTGGTGAGATCAGAGCATCATGGATGAGTTCAAAGGCCTTTACATCAATGATCTCCCTGCCAACACCAGGCCACACCTTGTAGGCGTGGCCAAGCGCGGCCATGGTCACGCCTTATTTGAAGAAATGTTGGAGGACCTCCCAATCGTGAAGGTGACCACTTCTGCATTGCGAAGTGCTAAATTAGTCAAGATATATCCTATATCACTCATAAAATACCAGGAGTCTTCATATTGTGAGCAGTGGTTATGTCCCGAAATAAGCTGATTAAGGGGCTTTGTTTAGGTGGGCCAATGTGACGCCATTGATTTTTTGCTGTGTCTGCGGTAAGCGTTGCGGTTCTCTCGTCCTGTGATTGTTTATAACATATTGACAAGTAATTCGACGTCCATTCCAAGGTATGCCATTTAGGGTATTCGTTATGCTTATCAAGGTGTAGTAACATATGTATTGGCATAATTTCACTTATGATTTTGCGAACAATGTTGAAAGTACAAATATTTGTTGTCGTTGAGTAGTTATTCGTTTCCATGAAGCGTAAGTATTACGGCTTTCACCGAAGCACTATATACAAGCGGCTCTTTCGCCAGAGGCGGGCATATTATGCTGCTATGGCGGAGCAGCCCATCGCATCAACGTTTTTGGTTGCAAATGAGTCACCGGAATTGCAAATGTCCGAACTAATGCCGGAAGTTTCAACGGGTAGGAGGTTTATGTGCTTCATTTACTGGAATACATAGGATTGCCCGTAGCGGCTGGGACCGTGGACACTGTGGGAGGCAGATGCTTGACGACGGCTTTGCACGAATTCTGTTTGAGGGCGAAATTGTCGTTGACCACAGCAAAGGATTTGTTTCAGGTGCTGCGGCACTATCATCCGGAGCTGCCCAACGACCCAAGGACGCTACTGCAGACGCCTCGAACTTGTGTTAGCAAGTCCTTGAAGAGAACAAAATACGTTCACCTGGGTCTCGAACGCGGCCTACTCGACGAATTGCGCCTTTGCCCACTAACGGGCATTTCTGAAGTGCACGTTCAACTGCACATTGACCGCTGTGTACCGAGGAGGCATACGAAAACTTTCTTCTTCGGCTCAGCGTAGAAGACGGTTTTGCAAACGAGGCGGTATGTGCACATCTACATGACTGTTTTCAGATCCGGCAACTGGCCATGGTAGGTGGTCGAAATGCGGCAGACTTCCTCAGAAATCTACTGAAGGTTCTATTGGGCCCGCCCTTATGCCACAACTTCTGCTGGGCGGGCGGATCCAAGGAGTAGAAGTCCTTCATGGCCTGTCCGCTTTTTTCTGTCCTTAAAGGTAAGTCCAATTTTTGATTATTTTCACGCGCAGATGCCATTGCCCAACATCCCTGTTTTGGCAACTGCATTAAAGAGATAATTCGACGGACAGCAATCAATTGGTTTCATGGATCACAGGACCGGTACGGAGGAAGATCGACACGTCGGCGGAACATTCGTCAGGTTCAAACTTTCGGGATTTTCATCCACATTTATTTAGACTACAGAAATTACCATACCTGCCGCCACGTGTCCACAGTTATCCCCCTCCAAAGCACCAGTAAGCAAATTTATCGAATTGCCAATCCTACGCAGCATGCTATTTACTTCATGTGATTTTTACTATTAAAATCGTACGTATTAGATACAGTTTATCATTACTTCCGTTGCGCCTGCATTACGTTTGTCTTACGAAAGTTTTTTTGTGGAGGAACTACCAATGGCCGGTGGAAGTGACTTCTCATCCTGGATACGAAGGTCGCTGAAACCCCCATGATCCAAGACAGACTTTGTATATTTACATTTTTTGACTTACGTATTCAATAAATCGTCCTTCCACAATACTGCCTTCCGACTTTAGCATCTTCGGTATCCGCATTTGCCCTGTAGTCGGCCACTTGCCGCCGTTGCCTATCTTGCTTGGGACGTGGAGGTTAGCTGTGACTCCTTTCGGGGTTTTACGTTAAGCGACCGTTCGTCATGGTTGGCGTTTATGGACAAAAATCGAGGCCGCGATGAATGGAAAAGAAAGATAAAAAGTCCGCCCGCAAAATTTTTTCCAAGGTGTGGCCAAGTGCGGCCAATGTGTTGATGGCCAGACCATAGCCAGACCATTTGGCCACACCTGGCCGCACCATAGCCGCACTTGGCCACGCCATATTTGCCTCGGCCAAGTGCGGCTGGTGCTGGCAGGGCTCGCCTTCATTAACACGGACACCCAACGCGCAAGACTTCGACCTTTAAGCATCCTTAAGTATAGTGTATCACAGCCGGACGTTAAGTTGTCCAAAATCAGCCTATGAGGTGATGGTTATTTGGGACGCGTTGAGCAGTGAAGCATAATGATTCCCTCGCTGTGAAGTCGACATCATTCTGGCATCTCTAACGGAATTTTCGCGAATCCTTGTCGGCATCACTTTTGCGAGGACAGATTGTACAAAAAGGTGGCGATTGTTTTCCACGAATATAATTACAAAAACTAGTCGTTTAACTTGGGCGGGAAATATATTACAGATATAAATACGCAGATGAGGTTTTGAAAGGAAGCACATAACTCCGGAAGTCGCAATGGTTTATAGTATACGTGTAGTGGACGAGCCGCGTATTCAGTTGCAGGACCTATCTACTAAACGCCGGAACCATAAATTTCCGGATGCTACGTGTCCAAAGTAAGTTGTCTACCGTTGGATAAAAGAAAGCTCCTGTAACTGAGACCGGGGGTAAACCACTTCTGGAGCAATTAAGTCGGGTTGTTGCGCGAGTTGCCGACGAACTTTGCGTGAATATTGATTTGATACACGAGGCTGGCCCTGGATGATAGGTCTCGGAGGACGAGCTAAATTACCTCTGCCAAGTGGCGGCAAGCGTAGGTGAATGCATCGATGATGTTATCGATTAACGAACTCATGAATGTCGTGTACGATGACCGTAATCGATGCATAACCTCAAGTTTCAGCTCTTTGTCTTACCAAGAATAGCCGGGACGACCCATAGAGTGTTGGCTGGCCTTACCGTGCCCAGAGGGTGGAGGTTCAAAATTATTCAGCTTGGATCCGACTGATAACAAATGGATAGCGGCCGCGGTTTTTAGCTTTATGATGGACGGGATCGGTTTCGATTCCTTGTTTCGCTATTTGGGAACGGCTGATTGGTTTTCCAGCCTAGATGACCACCATCAGAAATGGAATTGAAGTGATCCTTGGGAACTGGATGTAGACGATGGAATTTATTGATGGTCCAGAAGGTTCTCAGTCGACGCCGGCTTGGTTGATAGGGTAATGTTAAGAACATTGACCGTGAGGATTACTGGAATATGAGTGAAAACGACTGCGGGATCATTGGAGCCAGCAGTGAGCTGATGATCAGAGAAGAGGTCCGAAAATACGAGGATTTGATGTTACCAACAGAGAGTGTACGGTAGCGCAGTTAGCTGTGGTAGAAAAAACTTGGTGTAGGCTCTTACAACACAGGTAGGTTGCATTTGTGAAGAGGGAAGCATAGGTGCATGTGAAGAGGTTGCAGGAAGAAACGAGTGGCAACTGCGTTGGCGAACACGATGACTAAAGTCAAACCATGAATGCCAGTGACTGCTAGTGAGGAATGTCTGGTCTGGCGCGCAAAAGTGGAGGGTACTACATTGAACTACATGGAACCATATTTATACAGCCGATCTTTAGCCTACTAGCAACTCCAGCAGTCCTTCGAGCTGTTCGACATGTGGAAAACGAAGAGTCCCCGACCGTGTGGCTGACGCTGAAACTACAAACTATTGAATATACCATGCGCGTCCAGGTGTGATGAACAGATTCCAAGATGTTCAAATTTTTGTAGGGCTGAGAGAAGATTTGTGGAAGGTCAAAAATGATACCGACGATAGTTTATTCGACGTTTGGATAGCAAGGGCAGAAGATAACACTCGGCCAGAATCTGACAATCAGTGAATCTATCACAAACATCATCCAGTTGAGTCTACAGGTGTCTGGGCCTACTTGGCATGATTGAGAGAGAAACGCCCCTTAGGCGGCAGTCAGGAGGGATTGTGGGATGTGAGTCGCGCAAGGCACAACACTGTCAGCAATAGTCCAGACTGGGCCAGAATTTTACAGAGGCAGATGAAGTGTATACGAGAAAAAACCTAATAAGCGAACGGGAAAGTCCATAGGAGGAAAAATTGGATCAAACTGAAACGCTGCCACTAAATAGGTAATAACCCAAAACGGTCGGAATAGGTAAACGTCACTAGGCTCCATACATAAGACACGCCAACTTGCTGTCCACTTACTTTTTTGACAGTTTAAGAGTACAATAATAACAAGTAATAATACTTTGGAATCGAACAGGCATAAAGGTGTCACTATTGGGAGGTTAGCGTCGACAATATAGAAAACGCAGCCGGCTGCAAATGCGGACAAATAACTTAGTCGAAGGATTGCCGCGAGGGTTCTGTTATTTGCAGAATAGTTTGTGAGCCTGGTTGTGAACTGTGAATGATAAAATAGGGCTATTGGAGATTTTGCCCAACCTAAGGAGAGTCGTACCATGGCACTATTTACACTTAGGTTTTTCGGTTGGTAATTGTTACCTTTTGGTTTCTCGCTTAGAAGACTTTGATGCTTTACGTGAATGGAAAAAACGTAAGCTAGGAAGCAACAACCGGATATATTTTTATATTAAAACACTTGCTGTTTCAACACGCTTACTATTCTTGATAAAATCTTCTTGCGTCGACTGGGCACATAAGCAGTTGCCTAAGTAATTCGTCCACATCGAAAATATTTTTTTGTCTACGGCGTCATAAAAACGATAAAATGAGCTACGTGACGTAACTAACCACCTACCTTTTAGCATGAAGCTGACTTTTCACAACGACATCTTGTCAGCCGAACCGTGGCAAGGTCGCGTCATTTTCGTCTTGAATTTGCATCTCCATGGTCACATATGTGCCCATATGAATCGACCCACTAAACAGCGCAAGGCTTCCAGCTTTTCGACTTATCTAGGTTCTGTCAAGACTTAAAAATAATAGTTAATGGTCGCCGGTACGCGTTTTTCGACAAAACTCTTTCTAGCAGGATTAATCCTGCAGAAATATTTCTAACCTGCACTGGAGCCGATTTTTTGTATTCAGGAATTCACGATAGCAAGAACCATCGCCGCCAACCCGCCTCGATCGTAGCCGAGTCATCAGAAACGTCGTCTATCAGGCATTCTAGATCCGGCAACCAAAAATCGTCAGACAAAAATTATTTCTAGATCTGAGTTAGTTATATCTGCGGGCGTTTTGACGTGCCTTCTTACTTACGATGCCAATTCAGACAGCGGGTCGAGAGCGGGTGTGGCGAGTCAACTCGAGTCAAGATCTCGAAGTACGTTGTTAGACCGTCAGATGCGGTGGTTTTTGTTTGGATCGCCAGCAGGCGATGCTCCCAAATGGGAGAGAAGTTTAATTTTCATGGTCTGATCCGTGAACCGAAATCGTTGTTTTTTCTTTAGACGCAAATAATCAAGTAACTTGTTCTTCTGTCATTTTAGCTGTATTGTTACCGGACGGATCTGTCAGTAAAATTATAAATTAAAACATTGTCTTTCCGCTAAATTTCAAAGCCAGACCATAGTCAATTCCAAAGTAGGCTGAGCGTCTTGTGCGCGAGTTTTATTCCAATATTATTCCGAAACCGGCTCACGAGTAATGTTGAGGGACCCCAGCAAAAATGTACTTTTCTCCCAGTGGGGAATTGGACGATTTTCCTCATGAGACTTTCAACCACCCCTTTCGTCTTTCCGCCGCTCCATTTCAGGTTAATTTCCTTTAAGCTAATGATAATGGCATAAACAGTGAATTTCGCTTTCTGGAAGAAACTTCCGGCAGGACGATGACGGAATAGGCGAGGTTCCAGACGTAAAGTATCGTCATCCGCGAATTGTTTGGTAGTCATAGAGTGCAGTTAACGGTGCCAAATTTGTCACATACACACTAGTTCTGTTTACAGTACGCTCGCAAAGTAGTCCTTGTGGATAAGTATTATGTCGTCTTTAAATTAAGAAGTCGACTTTCATTCTCTAAGGAACCGCGCTTTTGTTGGTCGAATAGAACACCATAGCAAAAACAAGATAACGGACAATCAACCTCCGCTTATATCCATCTCTGTGTTATGTGGTTTGCCGCAGAGTATGCGTCTAATTCACGCTGTCTGTGTCCACGCATGCCTGTCGAATCAATAGGATGCCCCGAGAAACCTTTGTAGACATGCAAGTCGAGTTGATCTCCCCTTAGTTACAACCTTCCGTTTTGGTTATGCTCTTGAAAAAGAAAGGTAAACAGTAGGATTCCAGTTCTCAAATATTCGAAAAATTTGGCCGTTTCAGAGTCGCTAACTTACTGCTCAAACCTCGATAAACTTCGTGGACGCGAAGGCTTTTTGGCCATTGGATTTTATTTGTGTAATCGATCTTCATAGTGTGCGCCTTATATGGTTAAATGACAAATACACATTTAATTGGATACCAGGACGTGAGAATTCAGTCGAGAACATTGATGTGGCCTTTGAATATTTGAATACTTCTTCTAACAGCAAAACACTACCTATTTTACGATCTTTCTGGTTCGGATGCCAATATCATATCTATTCATGGTTTCGCTAAACAATAACATACCCTCCTTCATAGTAATCGGTGTTTCGCAGCTTCATTATACGCGCCAGACAGGCATACGGCCATCCGATAAGATTTTAGCAATCCGACAGAACATTTTTATCAGCAGGCGAATCAACACTTACCTCTAAAAAGTCTATGCAAATTTTGAAATTATGTATAGTTGAGGGCGAGTTTTGTATTTTTGTTTTTTTACAGGAAACTTCGTAAACAACTTACAAGTGAAGTCCCCTCCCCACAGGGTGATGCTCCAAACAAGCCGCCGAAATTATGCGCACCAGGTTAGTTCTTACTGAAGGTACTTCCCCGATCAAGACCAAAACACCATCTTCATCGAAAGATTTGCCGAAAAAACCAAAGAAAACAGTAATATCCTTGTGGGAATTATTCGCCGTTGTTGCTCATGCGTGCTCCAGATTGAGACCACCCGGGCTTTGGTCTATGTTCTACTGCTGTTTAATTGAGCCACGGGTTCCCACTCCGTGTTCTGGTGTCGGTGGGGTTGACATTAGCGTTAGACGAACTTTAACCGATCTGTTTTGACTATGGAAGGAAACACGCGTGCTCCGTTCTGCTGTGGGACTGATCAGTCTCATATACAGCGCCCACGCTGATGTTACTTATTTCATGATTAGTAGTTTGTGTTTTTTGAAACACAAACCTAGAGAGAAGCGAAAAAAGGAATGTGTTCAGTCAATTGCAGAGCAGGATTTTGACGAATTTCACTATGGCGCACTGCCTACCCCAGCGAGCGAGAATACAGAGGGAAGAACAATCTAGGTCACATGCCTAGGTGTCAATTGTCCAGCATGCATCTTTAGTGTTGAACCCTAGGCTAAGCTATTAGTGCTTCGAAGACATCTAACTTGAGAAAATTGGCAGTCGCCGCCTTTCGAGCCGTCGGAATCCCAGCTCAGCACGACCGACCACCGTTTCGATCGTCAGTTGTCATATCTCATCCACGTGAACGGAAATCCGCAACATGGATGCGATTAGTTCCACTGCATTGAGAACCTCACGGCATTATTGAACGAATATACGGCGCCTCTAAATGCCCTTTCATGTGGTATTGTAAAAACTCAAAAAGGCTCAAGTTATTACGTAGAAAAAAATGGAACGTGACGTTCAGCGCGAGGGGATGTTTTACGCACTTGGTAAATCAGTAGACACCATTTTGTAAAAATCAGGCGCCTTCGTCCAGCCGCCTTCTTGTCTAGGTAGGTGTTTTTACCTGTCTGCAGTCCCTTCACCAGGAACCGGGGCTACACTCTTCTGGAGAACCACTTAACGGAGTTTGCGCTCATTCTTGTCGGAAAATTTTAATTGGCCTTCGAACTTCTCTTCGACACTTTAAAGTAAGATATGTCAGTGAGTTTATCACTGGGTTTCAAATCAAGGTACATTTTTTAGCCAACAGAGCAATTGCAATTTCACTTGGGCTTGACTCTTTGCAATCGAAGTAATTTACCCAAGCAAAACAGATACTATATTCGCCCAGATAAACATGTTGAAAAAGTCGAGTGTGTTTTACGCAGCCCCCCCCCTTGATTGTTGTTCAGAAATCCACATTTAGTCTTATGGTTCATAACGGTTCGCCCAGCAATAGGTCCTGGGAGGAGTAACGTGATGCGTCGATTTTGACCTTCGTTAGCGTAACTGACGTTGAAGTTGCCCTATCAGGCTAAAGGCGAATTTCTGTGTGAGAAGTTGATTTATTTTAGTGTTACAAGATACCATACCAGTAGCGCAGGTGCTGGCCGATTTTCTGCTGCTGTGCGGCTCAGTTGCGCGGAGTTCGGCTCAGCAGTGGGTCCCCCTGCCTCCCCTGTTTTTTCTAGTAGATACTCCAGTCTAGAGTATGGTAGTATGGTATCTTATAAGTTTAGACTTGACGCGCATCAAGCCTCCCAGTTACCAGCCTTGCATCCACTCACATAACCGGTACCAACTTAAACTTGTTTATACTACTTGTAACTTGTTAGTAACCGTTATTGATTACTATTTTTTGACTAGCTGTCAGCGATTATGTACAAAACCCCTTTTTTCTCCTTCCCACTATCAATGTTTTTTTCCGACGACTTGTAACCAATAGGGAGTTCAAAGGCGCTCGCCTATATTTCTCTTAATAAACTGAAGCTGAAACTAGAATATACTACTAGCTGCCGGTTGGCAGTTAATGGACATTAAGCATTTATCCCGCTGTGGTTGATGGACTTCGACCCAAATATTCACACATAAAATTTCGATCTGCACCTTTAGACCTTGGTTTAAACTGATTCTTTCCAAGTTGGCAGTTAATTTCTGGGGAAATTAAAAAGCAAAAAATTGATTTATTCTTAGGGCTACGGTTACCAGGCTGGGATAATGGTTTGGATTCAGGGTTGAGGCTAGGGTTAGGGTTTATGACTTAGGCCTGCGGTTTTCCGGTTAGGGCTTAGTGTTACGGTTTGGGTTAAGCTTACGCATTACAGGCATGGCGGTCGTTGGCGTTAGGATCGTAGTCTTCCCAGGGGCGCAAGTACCATATCCTTAAACTTAGTGTTACTTAGTGACCAAATGCGGATAAGGTGGTCACGGTTGGCCTATTCACTGTTCTCAACGGTTATCAATTAATGCCGGTAGCCCTGGCAGTAGGTATTCCGTATTAAATGTGGCAATTAACAGAATTTGTAAGCAGAATGGTATTACCGACAAAGACAAGGGAGACCGGAATGGCCATTTCTGGCTTATTAGCCGTCGTCAGCCAGCCATACCCAAACCCGAAGTGTGGAACACCCGAGCCTCGAACTCGCAACCTGTTGGTTTAGAAGTCCACGCCTCTACCCACCGGGCCACGAGCCCGTTGCTCTGTCGATTTTCGATCGGGAATATACAATGGTAGGGGGCGCTCACCGATCGTTCATACGGAACTCACTCGTTCCGTTGTGCCTTACGGGCTCTCTCTCGAGCCCAACCAGCAGCCGCACAGTGGCGCATGATATATAGGCAGAATGGTATTACTAAGGCTCGGGTGTCCCACACTTCGGGCTTGGGTATGGCTGATTGACGACGGCTAATAAGCCAGAAATGGCTTACATATATATTCAATCAGGAATGGGCGCACATCCTTCTATTGGTTTCACGAAGCAAACAAGCTCCGTATGTGTGGCAAAGGTCACGAACAGGCAACCGATTACCTGGCCGAAGTCGGCCAAATCATAACAGCAGCGAGAAGGGACGACAGAAGATGCGGGTAGATTGACACAGTACTGTTTCGGGCGTATTGTGGCTTCATTCAGCCAATCATAGTCCTAACTATTATGACTTGGCCGACTTTGGCCTGATAATTGGTTGCCTGCTCGTGACGTTTGCCACCCATACGGAGCTTGTTTGTTTCGTGAAGCCAATAGATCGGTGTGCGCCTATTCCTGATTGAATAAATACCCGATCTGCAGCGACAGACAATGACAGGTGGCGAGGCACTGATGAACTTCGGTTCGATGAAGTGCTTATGACCCTTCTGGTAGAGCCCAGTGGTGGACCAACTGCGCCAGATGCGTCTGTGCACATGTTGTCTGTTTCTGGTCCCAGCTGCTGGTGGTCAGGATTATGATTGGCTGAATGAAGGCACAATATGCCCGAAACAGTACTGTATCAATCTACCCGCATTCTCTGTCGTCCCTCCTTGCTAGATTATGACTTGGCCGACTTCGACCTGGTAATTTGGTTGCCTGTTCGTGACCTTTGCCACACATACGGAGCTTGTTTGCTTCATGAAGCCAATAGATCGGTGTGCGCCCATTCCTGATTGATATATATATTTATTTATTTATTTATCAAGTGAGTAATTTCAGGAATTACTCAGTGCAGGACTTGGAGTTAATCTTCGGGACATTACTTTTTAGGGTCAGAACCGAAATATATATATATAGTATGTACTGGAAGATGGGCATCCCAAGAAATATAATTCGTAGAAAAATGAGTCCTTTGGGAAAATGAACAGATCGTCGTCAGACGTGTAGAAAGCGTGAAAACCATTTAAAATTTAAGTATGCCCGATATATCGACATTGCCTTTTATATTATACATTACTATTATATGTAGTATTTATTCAATGCCAATGAAGACGCCATCACTGCTCGTTACCTGATTGCCTGCTCTCCAGATGCGCTGGGCCAAATGAGGGCCAGACTGTTCCCGGAACGCGTTCTTATTGATGCGCCGTGTCTGCGCAAACCAGTAATTATTGCTGAACATGCTTTTGGCACGCATTGCGACAGTTCTGCCGTCGATTTCAGCGAGGTTCACGGGGTGAAAGCAGGGACGGCGACTTGCGCCTGGATACCTTTACATGGTAGTAGACTTGCGCAGCATCTATTTCACTCTCCCCCCAACTGGACCGGAAGCGAGGGAGGCCGCAGCTTGCCGACATGGCACGCATCCACGCGTACCATCACACCGCTGGTCCACCAATAAACACTTGAATAATATTTTTAAAAAACAACAAATATTGGATACACCTGGGATCCTAGTGGGCGAGACGTGAGCCGGTAACTGGGCCTCCTACTGCACTCCGAATGCTGGCATATGTTGTAGGTACGCATATCCCATAACGCCTGCCCCACTTCGATTTTGCCCTCATAATGGCTCATCGGGCCTACCACATGGTCAGTCCTAAGAGTACAAGCGCGCACTACAAGTAGGCTATCACACAGCGTCACCCGATTGGCCATATCTAGTCACTAGTCCGCAGAGAATCTCGGAGAGTCAACTGGCGCATTCTGACACGCTTGAAGCTATAAGGACGCGCAAAGAGCTGGGAGGTACTAAGTGGGAAGGCTCCCGACGGTACAATTCGATCCTCCTCAGAATTGAGATTCGAGCCGGAGTAGCTCCTTCTCGTCTTAATGACACCCTCACACATGTGAGATCTGAGAACGCCTAGTAACTTCTGTGGGGGGCAGGTCGTGTGTGGCGCGCGTAGAGAGGCTTTGCAACTTCGTCAGACATTACGCCTGCGCCAACCTTAGTTGGCCTTTTCAACTGGCCCGCCCCCGTGTGATAACCCTGCCCGACCTACAAACTTCCGCTCTCTCTATGGCGTGCCACGGGCGGACGCGAATGGCCTCTGTACCTCACCGTTGCCGTCGTAGTTGTAGCAAAATCAGCGTAGTCATTGGCCTCTCCGCGTCATTTCATTGCGGCACCCCGAAGTGGAGCCCGCACTTCTTTACGCGTTGGTGCCGCTTGGCCTTTGATAGGTTTGTCGTTGGCTGGCAGTCCGTGTTGTAGGGACCGTTCGTCCACCGGTTTCTCACCATCCGCCGGGCGACTTTTATGCCCGTTATCGCGCGACTGTGTCGGAGCATGTTGACTTTAACCTGCTTTGTGGCCTTTCGCTGCTGGGAGGGCATTCTTCTTACTCGTTTACCCTAGTTGCCCCGCTTGGACTAATCTGATTTTTGTCCGCATCTACTCTCGCTCGAATCACGTTTGATTTCCACCTATCCTTCCTCCCCCCCCCCTATCCTGTTGCCTCTTGTCTTTTGGCAGATCAGTGGAAGTGGCAGTCTGTGAACGCCATCGCATCTCGCGACGCCCGCCTTCTCTCCTCCAGGCAGTCCACCGGCAGTCCCACAGCCACCAGCGACCGGACGAAAGGGAAGTTGTCGGCCCGACGACAGCCGAGAGGCCAGACGGATCAGCCTCGGAATCCCACACTTCGGCCTGCCGCTAACCCTCCTGTTGCTCCTCTGCCTCAACCAGCGAAACTCGCATCGGCACCGACTCCGGGGGGGACCACCCTGTCAAAATATGCACCACTGCCCGGCATAGCACGACCCAGCACACAGACTAAACGTAAGCTTGTTTGAGCCTCGACTGAGCATGCCACCTATTAAAATCAGGTACTCAGGTGGCAGTCATGCTCGATTACCCCCACCGTAACTTCTGTTGTAGACAACGCCTGAGACTTCAGCGGACGGCACTGTGTGTCCCTAGGTTACAACCCGTCGGCGTAGGCATGGGCCATCCGTTCCAGGCAGCACCACGGCTTCCTGGGGGTGGTTAGGACTGACTGATGACACCTAACAAACTGGAAATGGCCATTCAGGTCTCCCACGCCCTTGTCGGTACTACTTATTTGCATGTAGTACTGCTCGTAATGCGACAGCCTACGGGGCTCAAGATCGAACCCCAAAGAGAAATGTGACGAGTTTGTTCCTTGTTGCGGCAGGCGGAATGACCAAGCGGCTAGAGTAAGTGCTCTGAGCGCTACAAACACCAGGTCGAATCCCAAGTCGTAGGGAGAGAGACAGAAGGGACCTGAAGGAGGGCTTTATTGTGCCCAAAACCCGGAGTTGTCCTCTCAGGCGGCAGTGGCCACTGGCGATGCCAGGGCTGGTGTTGACTGCGTCCAGTCAGGCCTGAGAGTCCCGAAGATAGTGGTGGCAGCCGCTTTTGTAGGCTTGTGGGCGAAGCACAAGTGGTGGCCAGTCAGCGTGTGTTGCATTTGCCGAGGGGTGGTGGTGTCCAAGTGGCTTAGGTTGCGGTTGCAGGGGGGGGGGGAGCGTTCAAGTGGCCACATGGGCAGCTGCGGCTGTGCGGACGCCGGTATGCCCGAGTTGTTGGTCGTGTGACTTCAGGTCAGCGCGTCTGGCACGGCTGGCTTCAAGGGGTGAATGACCCTGAGACAGCGAGGTCTTGAGCGATGACGCCAGACCGGTTATGATGGCTTCCCGCTACACCCTTAACATGGACGGTGAGCTGAAAAAATTCCGAAAAAAGACAAGGGTGACTGAGATGGCATTTTCCAGCTTGTTAGCCATCATCAGGTAGACCAGTGCGGCTAACGTAAATGCATCAAAGCCTATTTTCTGCCGAAAAAGACCCCAACTAGTGGAAAGGCCGCCTAGACTGTGCGAACAAGTTTTACGGTGGAATTGCTCCAATGACTTGTAATTTGGCAATGCCTGATTCCGTAAATAGAGACAAATCAGTGGCGCTAACATGAACAGGGCATCGGTTGGGTGAGGGACAACAATCAGATGTCGGTAGACTCTGGATCGTGTGTTGATATATGTACTTGTGAAATCTAGTTAACTAATGATGACTGTCAGTTGTACTGAAGAGCGGAGAAACGGAGATCAATTGGACACGTGGTAAGGGAGAACAGATACGTCTGTCAGGTAATTATATTGTTCACATTTTATATTGAACGGATCTCCAGGTTAAAACCTCATTCGCACTAAAACATCCTGAAACTTGGCAAAAGTGTCTTCATGCCACCATACAGAGGTTTACCTTCGTGGGCATAGTTTATTCTGGTCTGTATGGAGAAATGGACCGTTGTATGTAGAGTATCTAGGTTCCATTGGCCGCGTAACTTCGGTATTTATTTCCCGATCAGTCATGGAATTAAGGTGTTGTCAGATCTTTTACTGACCCATTCGTTCGGCCTTCTCGCAGCTGAAAGTGAACTCACTAGAACCATGTATCGTATGAATTACCTTCACTGCGCTTTGTTAACAATCCGCTAAAGCTAGATTTGAAAAAAATGACTCCATTAGTCAAGGGATCTCTGGAGACGTATACAATCCTATTTGGATTGGAATATTTCATGCAATAATTTCAGTTTCCTGGATTCATGACCGCATGTCATTCTAGAGACAGTCGAAAGCATCTTAAGGTATATTCCAAGGAATTGACTTGATTATTTCTTTACTTCTCATTTCACTTCAAGCAGATGAGATTTCTCGCTTCCGGAGGCAAGAGTGTAACGGCCTGATTAGTACGGATTAGGGTTAAGAAGGCGGGAATGCCCTTCTTCTAACCGAAGATTGTCAGCAATGGTTTGTGGTCCGTCAACAACGTGAGGTGACGGCCATACAACAGTTTGTGAAACTTCTTGACGGCAAACACCAGGGCTATAGTCTCTTTCTCTATCTGCCCTTAGTTCTTCTCCGCAGGAGTTAGCGTGCGAGATGCATGCATGATCGCCTTTGCAGACCCGTCGGGAAAAGTATGTGAGATGACGGCACCAACTCCGTGGTTGAAAGCATATGTAGCAACAACGATCGGCAGCGTCGGGTCGTAGTACGTGAGCAGCAGATCTGAACTCAGCATTGACTTTAGTTGGGCAAAGGCCTTTTCACAGTCCGCGAACCAGCACCAGGGAGCATCCTTCTGCAACGGTCGGTTGAGCGGGGCCCGTACGTCATGCATAGATGGTAAGAAGTCCGCTATAGTAGCTGATCAGGCCAAGGAACGAACGAAATTGCGATACATTCTTGGGGACAGGCATCCCTTGGATGGCCCGAATGTTTTCAGGATCTGGATGGCGGCCAGTGACGTCAAAAACGAATCCGAGGTACTTGATTGAGTCGAGGAAGAATTGGCACTTGTCGGCCCGCAGGCGGAAGCCATATTCTTACACGCGTTCGAGTATTGTGCACACTCGGTCTTGCAGCTCGGAAGGGGAGCGACCCACGATGATGATGTCGTCCAGGTAACCAGCTGTGCTAGGGATGCCGGAGAGCATTGTGTTCGTCGTCTGTTTAAATAGGGCCGGGGCGGTCTTGACACCGAAGGGCATTCTGGAACATTGGAACAGACCGCAGTGGGTGTTAATGGTCAACAATTCGCGCGACTCTGGGGCGACCTCGATCTGCAGACACGCATCAGTGAGATCAAACTTGACAAAGCAAGTGCCACCATTCAGCAGGGTGAAAAAATCAGCCGGAACCGGCAGTGGATGGCAGTTCGGCGTCAGTGGGGCATTGAGACCGGTGGAGAAGTCAGCACCAATGCGAATCGAGCCATTGGGCTTCATAACCACAACGATTGGAGCGGCCCAGGCGGAGTAGGGTACAGGAACTAGAACTCCCAGTTCCTCTAGACGCTTCAGTTTAGCCTCGACAAGTGGTAGCGCTGCATATGGGACTGGTCGCTTTGAACGGAAGACTGGTTGACTTCCAGGAGACAGATGTAGCACGGCTTGAGTGTATGTGCAATGACCCAGGCTGTCTTGGAACACTGGAGAGCGTATGCGTACCCGACTCTTGCCCCCAATACCAACGCGGCAGAGAATGAGAACGCGACCGGCCACGAAAATGTGTATTAGGAAATTGCAAGTCAAGATTAGCTGGCAGTAACGCATATTTATAACGCCCTACTGTGGTTCGCCGGCATTCGGCACAATGCCCTTAGGGAAGAACATTCCAGGCGAGCTGGTCGATAATTCGAATACTCAGATCGATCAGGCCCGAGAGGAAAAGCCAATGGAGAGGCGTCACGATTACGATGACAGCGCTGTAGAGAAAACGCTCGGGGCGTCCAATGATTGGCTAGCTCTTGTTTTTGGGAGTGTAGGCACTCCCAACAGTAACTAATAGGTCCTGCCGTTATTTAAGCACTGAAGGTTTTATTGGTATTATAATAAGAAGACGTTCATTCTGCCTATTTGATATCTAAACTATCGCTAACTTGCCAGTCCGAATTACTCGAAACTTTTCTTTCCACTGTCCCTCAAGGTCAGCCTTCTTTTAGTCCACGGAGTTCTAGACTAGACCTGCAATGCAAAATGGGCAAGCATGTCGCATACTCCAGCAAGGTAGGCGAGCGTATATTCCAGGTCGATAGGAGTAAGGGTCTGCAATTTAATAGTACCACTTATGACCTACTGCCCAATGATCTACGAGTCCGGGTTCTGGTCTCGGGTTGGGCTATGGCTGACTGACGATGACTAGTAAGCCAGAAACGCCCGTCCCAGTGATCTCAGTCTGCTTGTTGCCAGTCGTGCCTCTCTCGGTGAAGGCCCCCAGACACACACGACCAGCCAAAGATGCCTGTTTTACGGGAAAGGTGGTAATAGGGCTTTTACGGGCGGGACCTATGTATGCATAGAGGAATGGCAAAATAAGTATGAATAATCGATAAATTTGTTGGTAGGATTCCTGTTGGTAGCCCTCCCGGCTAATTGCTCTACACATTGCTTACTACAACATTCGCGTCTAGCACACAACTGCTGCTTCAGTTCCTAACATACATGTGACCTTAGTGGCAATAAATTATTATTTTCGGAAAATCAGGAACGCTCAACCCAATCTGGAGCTAGGATGCATTCATTCCGCAGACCGTACTCAGTATCCACGTTCGTTTTTATATCTCTCTTTCATTTTTCGCCATATTTAATTTTGGCTACGACTTTAGCAGGGGCATCAATTCGGGGCATGCACTATAAACGTCATTGACGCCTGCACACAAGTGCCCCATCCGTATATCCCCCATTACCACCGGTCCCGTATGACAGGGAGCTGGGCGATTTCAGTACCGGGAGGGCTACCAACAGGGATCCTACCAATTTTTTTTTCGGGCGGAAAAGTTTTAATGCATATAGCAACCGAAATTAAGGAGGACACTTAAAAATAAACAGTAGGTGTCTGCAACGATCGCTTTTCAACTCTCTGAGCTAAGTGCATTGTAGATAATGCACCAGACCGTCTACAACAGAAAACACAACCTTGTACGGTGAAACACCGAATCGAAATAATCTTGTCGGACCTAAATCTACTTAAATGAGTAGGTATTCTTTGTATGCTGCAGATGCCTGGGGGCCCTCACCCCATGCTTACCGCGCTCTCTCGGCATAGACCGTAATTTACCTATGCAGAGGATTGAATGGCTTCTTCAATACTTAAAACACTCGTCAGGAGCAAAACAATTCATTCGCTCAAAAGTGAAAAGCTAGGCATCGAAGGTATTATTTGCTTCCGTGACATTTAACACTCGCATGTTTTCCTCTCTTTTTGTGCCAAAACAATGCCAGCGTCCACGAATGACCGTGTCGAGCAACTGGATCTCGCTCTACGCCTTCCAGACGGTCTGCGTGTTCAGGTAAGGGCGCACCCACAGGAAATTCTCTCCAACCTGATTACCGAGGCCGTTGCCCATTGGAGACCGTCAATGCGTCAGGCCTGGGCCCCCAGCTGCCTACGATGTCTGCTGCCCGCCGACGGTCTCAGTCAACGGGTGATAGAGGATCTGAGACAGACGCTATCTTTTCTCGCCATCGTAAACCGATCTCTTCTTATCCTGCAAACAATAAACTGAGGGCCCTGTGGACGCTCTCATTGGGCTGACGTCCCAGACCACCCAGCATACTCCTCCCTCCCCTTCGCCATCTCTGCCCTTTTGGACTTCTTTTCAGTTTTTTGCATTTATGTCACGCACGCATTAAGTTATTTCTTGTTTTAGTTTCATTAAGTACTGCATACAAGTAATATTAAAGCGAAAGAACTTAGGGAAAGTCAACTTGCTTGTCTTCCATCTTCTGTCAGTAAATCGCGGCCGTTGCCGTCAGAATGGCCGCGGTTGGCTTCAAACCAAGCAGTATTCCGGGCGTGGTTTATTAGCGTCATGCTTTCGTAATCTCCCTAGTTCGACGGTTTTGTCCGGCCCGGCCTGTGGGGTTGCAAGGACAGTTTTGACACGAGATGTGATACACTACTCCAGATTGCTCTTTAGGCTTTAATCGGTCTTTTAGGCTAGATCGCAGTTGGTAGCCAGGCCCGTATTACAAGTGGCTGTGGGGTTTGTTCACTAGGGCCATTTTGCGGAGCTCCATAATCACATATGACCCATCTGGCTTCCCTTTTACGGTTGAGGTTAGGATAAGGGTACTGGTTAATAGTTACCGATTTCCGGGTTAGGGCTATGCATTTAGGCTTAGGTTTTCGGGTTACGGTTAGGGCTTGAGCGTACGATTAGGTTTCAGTATTACGGTAAGGTTTTTCAGTTAAGGCTATGCCTAGAGGCTACGGCTATGTTTAAGATTTCGGTTAGGGCTTGGGTTAGGGTTGCCGTTGGAGTTAACGTTCAATGCTGATGTTAGGGTTAGGGTTAAGGTGGCCGTCCGCTCCCATTCCTGGCTACCAACTGCGATCTAGCCGGTCTTTACTTTTCATGACCCTACTGCGCACGGTGGCTTTGAGGCGGTGTGCAATTCCAACACCTGCCTCCGCAGCAATGCGCTCGGTCTCTTCTGAAACGCCCTTGATGTATGGCAGAGAATGCTATATCGTCGGCGGCGTTGATGTTCGAGTTCTCTGGTGGCGACCGCATAGGCAGCGACCTATGAATGCCCTTGGATAGCTGTTTTGCCCAAACAGGTCGTGGAGATAACGGGCCTCACGCGTTCTGTCCTCCGGTTTGCTGCAATGAGTATGGATCAGTTTGAAGAGCGCCCTCACACAGCCTCGTTTGTGAGCCACCAGATGGTTGCTGTGAATACTGAGAAGGTGTGTGGTGTTCGTTGCCTTCCCGTAAACCGGATCGCGCATACACGAACATAAGCTGACTGTGCGACGAGGCGACACATTATCACAAGTGGCCGCCCACTCCTGCGAAATGGGTCACGAGTTTAACTTCGCAGCCACTGGCGAACAGAGTCCTACACAGTCACCTCCAGTCTTACGCCGTCGGTCGATGATTGGCCTATACGCCCTATAACTGTCGCTTGTTCTGTTGCTGGTACTATCTCTGGCGAGGGACTCCTGCACGAGTCTGAAAGCTCAGGACAATAAACAAAATGTTCCGGTGCTCGACCCCCCTTCTTCTTTCTTTCTTCATTCTTCTTCTTTCTTCTTCTTCATCACAGAAATCAATCTCCGGAACTAGAATTACACGCGCCAAGCACTTTTTGCAACGGTTGACGGCAGATGTGGTAAGACAGAAACAGCGCTGTTTATGGCTAATTGCTCCCTGACTAAATCGTTCACAACGCTAACCGCCATCTGGAATCCGAAACACAAACGTGCGCGTACGCATAGTGCAGTTCTTCAGCAGACGGAGTCATAAGCACTTCAGCAAACCGGAATTTAATGGTGTCTCTACCGTGGCAAAACGAATATTTATTCATGGAGAAATGGTTGCGCGCTGACCCACTAGTCTATCAATGCATGTGTCGAGGTACGGTGGTCGACCACTCGGAGTTTTTCAGATCATAAGCCAGGTAAAACGAACTCATTTAACAAACTTCACTGTGGCGCATCGTCTAGCGAGAACATCATCATGCCGTCAACGTTGAGGACTTTAATATTATCAATGAATTGAAAGGTATCTCGGTAGCTGCGTGGTGCCGGCTGATGTTGTATGGGCTTGAGTTTCTCTGCTAACCACTTAGCTATCACATGGTTCGGACAGTTCCGCATATCTAAAATCGGACGAACCGATAGGCCTTCCTTATAAATCTTAGGTAAACCATATCATCGAGGAATGTGCGTGCCGACTGGCCGGAGGTGTTCGAAGTCACGGTCACTTATGTGACCTCCTGTTTGGGGCCTTCTTAAACAGCAAGGGTTTGCTTATCGTTCTCTACTAATTCTATTTTACGCGCAGAAGGAAAGAATAGGCTGCCACCTCAGACCGTCTTGGTGTGCATCTACTCATTCACTTGCTCCTGTGGAGCAGGTTATAGTGGTCGTACGAGTCGGCGCCTTTCCAAAAGAATACGAGAGCACCTTCCCGCATGGTTGGCAAAAGATGAAGCTAGGATAATAGACAACGCCATCCTTGAGCATGCAGTGGATTCAGAGCATCGTGTGGACCCCGCTGAAGCATTTCGTGTGATTTATAAGGTCCCCTCGAGCTACCCTGAGCTACTGGGCCAGCGCCTGTTAGCAACAGCTGAAGTGGCCGCCATCAGGTTACGAAAACCGACCCTATGCGCCCAGAAGAACCTCATTCAGGCTCCTCGTTTACCGTGGTCAAAGTTTGACTAACCACACACAACTTTCTGCGTCCTTCCGCTCTTGCCTAGTATGTATTTTTAAAAAAACTGACTTTTATCGATTTTTTTCTCACTCAGTGTACCCCGTCCCATATAACTGTACTGGCCTGATGACAAGCGAGTTTGCATTACGTATATCAGACCAACTTTCTATGTTTTATTTACCTATCATGTTTCATCCCTCTAGGCCTATCTCTGATTGAACAGTTCACCTTATAAATACTCAACGATCGTGTGCAGTTGAATAAGAGGTCACGAAATTTAATGATCTCAATAAATTCTGCTTGCTTCGTCGCCTTTGCCTTGTTCGAAATTCTTCGGGGAAAACAAAGCATATGCATATGTATATAATAATCTTTAAATTGTGAACCTAACATTTAGGTCTGGAACTTTCGCAACAGAAGCCCTAACTACGGGGTCCTTCACTAACATGATAACAGCAGCCCATGTTAACTGGGTCCTCCATCCCAGGTGACGTTAGCTCTCACGTCCAGGAGGATTAAGTTATCCTACGTAGATGTTTGTATAACAAAAGAAGGGGGTCTATCCCGGCAAGTCTAGATTGGACACAGGAATAAGTATCTCTGTACTACAAGTGACTTGTTGCTGTTCCAAGAGGTACCTACCCTCGTGTCCTAACTTCAACCTTAATCCAAAAAACTGCAATACTGGCCCCGACCCTAAGAACCGCCCTAATTCCCCCCGCCCCAAGGAATTAACCGCACAGCCACCTATCCAAATCTGCGACAGTTCACTCTCACGGGTGTCAGCACGACTGCTAATCCGTGTCACCCAGCACGTCTGTCAATCGATGCGTTCGCGTAGCTCGGTCTCCGTCTCACTGACATCGCAACGCCGACCGATTCTTCATCGTCTTCATCGATTGGTCGCAGCCGCACAAAGTTCAGGCGCAGCCATAGACGCGTCGCTGAGGCTGACGGCTTAAACTGTGGTGAGAAAACTAGCCGTCAATGTCTGCTGAGCTGTGTGTACATTCTGGCCTCCAAAAGGGTTGCCTAGATCCTGTTTTACACGGCTTAATTTCGGAAACCTCGTGCTGGCGAGAATCCCACCCCGACAAGCCCTCGTCGCACATAGCATTAAGAATTACCCTTCGTGGTTCGCCTGACAGCGAAAGAGTTCTGAAATAACGTGGACCATTACGTGTCTCCGGGAGAAGAGAACTGTGCGGGAAATTCGTTTTACCGTAAGGCATGATGTTGGTGGTGGAGGAGGATATGGTGATAGTAAGCGCCGAAGGGATGGACGTAATAAGTACTATAGTGCCTACTGATATGCTAATAAGTACCTATGTGGATGGTTCCGGTCTAAGGCCAATGTCAGAGAGCCATGAGGGATCTAGGAGTGAGGGTGGAGACGGCGGCGGTACCAAGTACCATCATTAGGACATCTGACGTTCTTGTTCAAGACCCTGTTGTATCAAGGCCACTCATCTTGTCGGCGAGCGGTTTCAGAAACGCTGATCTGCAGCCACTCGATCGAGTTCAGCTTGAACATGCGTGCATCCACTTAAACGCAGCATCCCACGGCGAACGCAACATGACAGTTTGACCGTCAATTTCGAAAATGTCCACTGCCTGCTCTACAGTAGGACGAGAGCAGGGACGACGACTTGCGCAGCATCTACCGCGCCCTATCCCCCCCCCTCCCCCCACGGGGGCCCGGTGTCAAGACAGTCAAGGTCGTAGGTGGGTGAGGCCGCAAATGGCTGGCGCAGCCTCATTCACTACACACATCATCCCTCGACAAATGCGACACACACCAGCCGAACAACACTCGAACTTGCCCCACAAGATCAAAAAAGCAGCTGCCACCACTAGTTCAACTCTCTCCCAGGTACGAGCTGACACCGTCAGGACAATAGAAACGAAGAGACGAGTCCCAGGAAGCAGCCATCGTGTCTCCTTCTTCAAGACCGTCAGCACCTGTCGCGGCCCGGCCAGCGGCCATTACCGCCCGACAGGACAGCAAACACCTCGCACTGGTGACTTCTGTTCTCATTTACAACTCGGGATTTGGCCGGATGATTGCCGCGCATGAGTATTTTCACCGTTTATCCGCTAAAGGCAGGCCCCACAGCCCTTATTCTCGACATTTACAGACTCCCAGTTCGTTCATCAATGTTTCGATCAGTTTTTCTGCCAAATCTCCCACTTGTTTGCGTAGAGGGCTGTTAATCCTATAAGTAGAAGGCTAAGACTACGGGTGCCTGCATTAAAAAGCATTCAGGAGTAAACTAGTCGTTAACGGCCATGTGCCTCGCAGAAATAATCTAGGAAATAAACAGCTCATTGTTCCTTTCATGCGGGCACGCTACCGCCGTGGTCAATTGTAGGCCCCGTAAATGTCCTAGGGTGGCAGCCCTTTCATAAAACCCCATTTTAAGGCGAGTCGCCTCAGAAACCTGTGCTTTGGGCGGCTTGTAAACACAAAAATTAACAATTTGTCTCCTGAAACAAACGTCGGGCCCCTCTACAACTACGTCTAGAGTTGAAATGATCTAACTATCTGCAATTCCGACGACCACAGGCACGCCTACTTCTCGGTGGGGTTAATCACTTTGGGGATTAACAATCCCACCAGTTGGCTAGTCGAGAAAAGTGATTAGTCCTCGATAGCCCCATTCGACACCCCCATCCCCTTTGTGGGTCCAATAAACAGTTCCTAATGCGGCCATCGGGCTCCGATAGATGTTTCGACTAACGAGCAACAGCACATGGGTGTGACTTCCCTGGTCTTTCTACCGATGACGACTCTGAATGAAATGCCTCTTATGGATGTGGAAAAAGAACTGGCCGTGTTGTGGCAGGCGTGGACGGGGGCTTCATGCGAGACTACCCACAACCCCCTAACTTATCGCAGATTTTCCGGACCTAGTCTACTTATTGCTGTAAAATAACGTTGGGATGGACAAACGATATCGATGGCGCACGCATTTTCCACATCAGTGCTCCCCAGGGGGTCAGAGGGTGGTCATCGTAGCCTTTAGCAAATGAATTGCCCAGTAAGGATACAACTTTAATCCGACAAAAATAAACAGTTCTGAGCAAAACGGTCCCACCCAAGAGACCGGAGAAGTGAAAAATTACAACAGCCGGAAAGATCTAAATACACATAAAAGCAGTGTCAAAGTAAACTATTCAGCAATTTAAGGAATTAAGAAAAAAAAACATAAGACGCGGCAAATGCCAAAGCATTGAAGAAGAGGGACGGAAACAAGAGAAGGTGGGTACATCACAGAAGTCCAAAGAGCGCGCGCGCGAAGGTCAGACGGCGCTTCTACCGTTTTCAACAATCTGGGAAATCTGCGCAGGCAAAAGCTGAATCATTTCACGCGCCATTTCCACCTCGCAGCCCACTTTGTCGGCCAGTTCCGGTTTGGCCGCTATATGTCGGTCGGCAATGCGCACCATGATTTGGTAGTTCTCGAGGGCACGGGTGAGGGCGGCTGAGCGTGCCTTCGGCGTGACCTTCAGCATCTTTGAGTACAGACGTGCCGAGTAGAAGTAAGCCAGCTTGAAAGAAAAAGAAGACACTGAGAAAGGCTGTTACAGACATCATAGCTCGGAGGTCGCACCCGACGATGTCCACCGTGTGCTCCAAAGCAAGGTGAAGCAGGCATGGCAACTTGCGCGTGACTTGCGCAGCGTCTACCGCACGCTCTCCTCACCTGGACACGGTGCTAAGACACAGTCGAAAGACCGGCGGGGGATAGGGTGCAAATGGACGGCGCGGTGGAGCCCGAACCTTGGCGTTCCAATACGCACATCCCCTGATCCAGAACAAACACTTGACCAGAATTTTGACTAACAACAACAGAAGGGACGTGAATGACTGGGTAGACATGCAGCCGACCTATATATCCAGCGGGAGCGTAGGCGCATCTACCGCCAGAAAATCGGATACCAGAGAAATGCCAGCGCACACCAGACTGATGAGGGCCATGGTTTGCTGACCATGGCACAACAGATGCTCACAAACCTTGGGGCTCTACTACAGACTGACTGTACATGCACCACAGGATACAGGGCCCAAAAAGAAACGGTTAGAGGTCCAATTTGATGCTCAAGTGGGTATCGAGTCGACAGAACATAGTGGGGCGTCTGACCGATGGCAGTCTTGTCACACACCAGGATCTGGACCCGGGAAGACCGGCAGCATATCTGCCTCAGGTCGTCAGGTGTGTCACCATTCCACACGGTGGCGGTGGTGATGGCGGTTACTGTTTCTTGGTAGCCTAGACCACGGAGACTTCCAACAAAGGGGGAGGGCTCATATGTAGGAATCGGAAGGAGAGAGATTTCCCGGTGGCCAAATCCAATGGTCCGCCCACAGGCGCTGCACGATAAATGATGGTGGCAGTGGTAGTAGTAGTAGTAGTAGTAGTAGTAGTAGTAGTAGTAGTAGTGGTAGTAGTGGTAGTAGTGGTAGTAGTAGTAGTAGTAGTAGTAGTAGTAGTAGTAGTAGTAGTAGTAGTAGTAGTAGTAGTAGTAGTAGTAGTAGTAGTAGTAGTAGTAGTAGTAGGTCAAAGATCTGTAAGCATCTACTATGCCAGGATCAGGAAACCATGGCCCGCACAGCCTGATATGTACTGGCAGTTCATCTACACCTGGTAGATGCGCTTGCGCTCCCGCTGGGTATACAGATCGTGAGCATGACTGCCCAGTCACCCTCCTCCTTCCGACCCGTCGTAGTGTTGTTCTTGTTGTCGGTTAAAATCCTGCTCAATTATTGTGTGGACCTGAGGGTCTGGATCAGAGCGCCAAGGTGCGGACTCGGCCGCGCCATCCACCTGCGACTCCCTCCGCCTCCCGCGTTCTTGACTCTCTCTTGACACCGGGCTCAGGTAGGGGAGAAAAGGAGAGTGCGATAGACTCGGCGCAAGTCACCGTGCCTGCTTCATCATGCTGTGGAGCACACGGTGGACATCATCGGATGCGACGGTCGAACTGCTAGTAGTAGGGCTCAACAGATGATTGGCTCTGTCGACCACCACTGAACCGTTCATGGACCAGGTAGGTTAACATAAAAGGGCATGAAGGCACTTGATAGTAGCACCCACCAGCACAGGCCGCAAGTATGAGTCCTCGTAAAATTCGGGTTCTGAGTTGTCCAAAGGTTTGTTGAAGGACTGCAGGAACCGTTTGTACACGTCTATGGCGCGCTGAGCCAGTTCATTAGACTTCTTAGCGACGCGATTTCTAGCCTCCATAGACATCTGAACGGATTGCTGAGGGAGGATGGGGCAAAATAAGGGTCTGAGTGGAGGCTGGAATGCTGACTATATCGGAAAACAAGCAAAACGAGAATATGGCTGCCCCAAGGTTATGCCACTAGCTGCCGCCTCAAACGTCCCTCATCATCATCATCATCATCATCATCACGACACCGACCGCCAAGTCCACCACCAGTGAGAGCACTCCCGGCGCTCTACCACCCACTAAGACCTCCATTACAATCACTAACATCGTCCCCAACTACGGTGACGCAAACTCGATCCCAATCAGTCCGCACATTGCGACAGCACCATCTCTTCACGCATTTACAAGTCGGTCCTTTGGCGAATCAATTGCACCGACACCGCTGAACCAGTGCCTGGAAGGCAGACGTACATCCATCGCACGCGCCTCGCCTCCCACAATGCACCGGGACATTTAAACACCACATGAATATTCTCGGCTACATACGCATTCACTATGGCGAAATTCGCCACCATGTCGAAACATCAAACATAGCCGACATTCCAAAGCCGGGAGTCCAAACATACACCCATCGTGCCTTCCTCACGTTCTCACGCTGCCCAAGGACTTTTGTCATCGCAAGGGCCTATTCGGAGATGTGCGCTTTCATGAAAACGCCGCAGACCGCACCCCACAACTACACCTCAGCCCGATAATTTCAACCGTCGTTTTTGAATGCGCCCACGGTGTGCTTCAGAGCAGAGTGAGGGTAGGGACGGCGAATTGCGCGCGAGTTCGTTAAAATTGATGGTAGACTTGTGCGCCATCAAAAGCATTCGCTGCTTCTCCCGCACATACAGTGCGTGACCGATCTCATGAATTGTTGGCCAAAATTCTGAAATGCGTTTCCGATTATGAAGGGGTTGTTAAACTGATTATCATGCAGCATAATCCTATAACATTTCGGACTCGCCAGGATGTCGGCTTTTGAATGCACTTCTTTTTGACCTCCTGCAGAAACCGCACTCAGTGAAAGATGACTACTTCATTAGCATGCATCTTTCCTACTGATTTTCGATGGTCTTATAAATTCAAATATATTTTACAGAAAACATGCACAAAATATGCTTTCTTTTGCTCATTTGGAAGGAAATCACATTGTCTTCAGATTTTATGTCCAAAGAAAGTGTGTATTTAGGTTTTTAAAAAGTTTCTAATTATTAGATTTTTAAGGCCGCGCGTTGTCATTGCGTGCAACACCGCACATGTCCGTTTACTAATGCTCCTCATGAAATGTACAACACAGTCCGGATCCATTGCAAAATTTCATGAACTCTGTGTGGTATCTTTTTAAAGACATAGGGGAATATATGAGTTTCCTTACACGGAAAGCATGCACCTTGTTGGCTGAAATTGTTAAACGTCAATGCAATGGCAAAAATCAGGCTGAAAAATATTCGGAAATTGGGAAACTTTTTTAAAACCTAAATATACATTTTTGGGTATAAGATATAAAGATAATTTAATGTTCTATCAAATGAGTAAAAGAAAGTATAGTTTTGTGCGCGTTTTCTGTAAAATATATTTGAATTTATAAGACCATCGAAAATCAGTAGGAAAAATGCATGCTAATGAAGTAGTCATCTTTCACCGAGTGCGGTTTCTGCAGGAGGTCAAAAAGAAGGGCATTCAAAGGCCGACATCCTGGCGAGTCCGAAATGTTATAGGGTTATGCTTCATGATAATCAGTATAACAAGCCTACTTAAGTAATCCTTCCTAATCGGAAACGCATTCGAGAATTTTTGCTAACATTTCATGAAATCGGTCACGCACTGTAGACTCGATGCCAGACAGAGTCAGGAAGACCAGACACGAGAGCGTACGTGGCTGGTATGACGAAAACCCGCAACTAGGCTTACCATCACACCCCGCCCTCCCTGGTCCAAAAAGCACACTCACCAGAATTTTGCACAGCAGAAAAAATTGGGGCGGTTAAGATCCCAACTGGCGCGGCGTGAGCCTGAGCCTTGGCGTATCGTCACACTCCAAATGCTAAAACTTGTTATTGGTGCACATTTCCAATAACTCCGGCCAGATTCAGATTTAGATCCCGTGATGGTCCAGCGCATGTCCTGCGTGGCGCGTTTGAGGGGGGCGAAAACCTCATACCACTAATTCATACACTGCACAAGAACCCATCTCACAACCTCCGACACATAGACCGGACACAAACCGCCCATGTCAACGAGAAGCAAGCCCTTCGGTGCAAACTTGTGCCTGGGCAGGTTGTATGTGTGTGGCGCGCACGTAGACGAACCCCCGCAGCTTTGTCAGGCACTGGCCCAATCGCCGCGTTGGATTAATGATCGGCTCGAATAGTCAACCGGTGCACAGGCGAGAGGAGAGAGGAAATGATGTCGACTCTGGTAAACTCATTCTCACAGCACATTCATAATAAATCGGACACGTTTTGAAACTATCGCGGTGGGCAATAATTCGTGGCATGGAAGGCTGCCTCGCTCGTCGTTGTCAGCACTGTGTGCGTAAGTGCGGAGCGACTGCTTCGAGGACTGAAAATCAGACCCCGTGGCTGCTTCTTAATGTGACCTACGTGGCAATCACACTCATATCAGACTTGAGTCTCCCGCTTTCGTTCTATGAAAACACTGGTATACTGCCAATAGAAGCGAAGACACGAGTCCCCGGAGGCAGTCATGGAGAAGAAGACACGATCGCTGGGACAACAGCTTTATTGGCCTGACCCACTGCCACGACAAGAGACGTCTGGAGTCGTTTATCGGATCTGGTGCAGTTGCGAACAAAGCAACTACATCGGAGAAACTGGAAGACAGCTCCGAACGAGAATGGCCGAACACGCTGCAGCGGTGCGGAGAAATGACGCCAGCTCTCAAGTTGCGGCTCATTCGACGAGATCCGGCCACCCGTTCAAATTCGACTAGGTTGAAATTCTCGCAAGAGGTAACAACCGCGTGAGCCGGGAGCTGCCTCAGTCATTGTTTTCTGGCACCCAGTCCATTAACAAGTGCAACAATCTTCCCCTTCCATACTCCGTGCTGGGAATTTGCTTAGGCGGAGTAATGAGCCACGCGGGAAGTGCACAGGTGAACACGTCCCAACACCAGGGTCAGTGCGTCAGATGGTCGAGCAATCATCACACCAACATCCAACGCAATTGATGAAATTGCAGCAATTAACGACGCGAATGCCGGCCATCAAACAATTAGCACACCAAGTGCGACGATCCCGGATGAAGGGGGGGGGAGCCGTGAATATTCATAGGTATGCGGTAGCATGGCTACTGCATCCTATAAATACCGCAGCCCCTTGTGCAACAACTACCCGTTCCTGCTTTTTTGTCTCTGATGATGGATTCCAGTAGGAATCCGAAACGTCAGGCTAATAAAGCTGTTGTCCCAGCGATAGTGTATCCTTCTCCAACACTGCGGCGTCGTGTGGCACGCGTAGGCAGGTCGGTTAGCTTTGTCGGTCACTGCGTCCGAGCCCACCTCCGGTCGTTCTGACTCTGTCTTGCTACCGGGCTCAGGTGCGTGAAGACGGGGTGTTCACCGAGATCATTACAGCATGGAACATGTTCGTCCTCTTGTGACTAGAAAAGCAATCTCGAGGTTTCGCTGACGGTCTCATAAGGCACTATAACAAATGTAGAATAGATGACAACAAAGATAGGTAAAACCAAAGCAGCCATTTTTGGGTCTTTAGCTATTGTAAGTCAACTGTGATGTTTCCTAGAATCGACTGCATTCAGCCGCTTGAACCAGCAGGTGAGGTGGTCGCGCATAAGATTGAACCACAAATCTACAGCCTACTCAAATGGTTTAAGTAGGAGGACAAGATATATTTTTAGTCGGTGCTGCGGCAAGCCAACCACGCCGACTTGGCCCCAGAGGGCGTAAAAAAGGAGAAATAGCAGCCTCACCCCCGTCAACAAAGACAACAAACCAAACGTTCCTCTGCGGTCAATCGTTGCCCTGAAAGGCAGCCCCACATACAATCTAGCCAAACGGATGTCCCGAAAACTCAATTTTCTCCGAGAGGGTTCTGTGACGTCAGTCAATTCGGCCTCCCAATTCCTTGACGACACTCGGGGAAAAACTATTCGACCCGACCAAATCATGGCATCTTTCGACGTTGTCTCACTTTTCACGTCCATCCCACCAGACTTGGCGCGCGACATGCTACGCAAACGCCTCGAAGAAAAGTACGACCAAACGACAGGGCCCCTAAAGATCCAGCACCTAATACAGCTCTTTGCATTATGCCAGCGAACCTTTTTCACCTTCGATGGCAGAACATACGAACAAATCAAAAGAACACCCATGGGTTCCCCAATATCCAGCCTAGTTGCGGAATTGGCCCTACAAGAGCTGGAAAAGGTTGCCTTCAGCCACTGCAAACCTGCGTTTTGGTGCCGATACGTGGACGATACATTCGTCATTATTGAAAAGGACAAGCTATCGGGCTTTCAAGATTTACTTAACAGCATATTCCCCGACATTCAGGTTACAAGAAAAGACTAGGAGGACGAGAAACTACCCTTCCTGGACGTGCTCCTCACGCGCACACCTGACGGTGAACTCAACACTACAGTGTACAGAAAGGCAACCAATACAACCCAGGTCCTTAACTATCATAGAAACCACCCATTGGTGCACAAACGGGGTTGTGTGAGGACGCTTTTCGACCGGGTAAAAACGCACTGTAGCGAGCCCGAAAGAAGGAACGGCTACTCAAATAGTTTCAGCAGTCGCTGCATACGCACCTACCCATGACGGACAAACGGAAGAGAGACCAACAATTTGGCACTCCCTACCGTACATAAAGAATGTGTCCAAGGCTACAGAACGCATTGTGTCAGAGTTAGGCGTGGGCATCGCTCAGCATCCGGCGGCTACCATGCGTAGCAGGATCATAAAAATGAAGGATCGGCTGGACGCAGGTGAGCAGTCGGGCGTAGTCTATCAAATCCCCTGTCATAACCGTCCTCGCCACTACACAGGCCAAAGAGGACGGCGTCTCAGCTCACGGATACTTGAACACCAACGGGCCGTTCGAAGAGACGACCCACTATCTCAAGTCGCCACTCATACGCTGGAGGAAGGCCATGAGTTCGACTTCGCCAACACGCGGATATTGGCGCGAGCCGGCAACAAGACTGGACGAGAACTGTTGGAGGTGTGGGTGTCGGACACCAAGTCTATCAATAGACACATTGATTTGCCTGCGTGTTATCACGCACTCCGCCCACGCAGCCAGGTGGCGCAGCCCACATCGCCGCGAAGTACAAACGGCGTCACCACGTCGGGGGACCATAGTGGACCAGGCGGCACAAACCAGACCTAGCCACAGATGTAGTTCCCCTCCCCTTACGGCCCAACGATATAAATGTTCACACGTTGCTGTAATATAGCAGTCTCTGATGATGAACTCCAGTTCGAGTTCGAAAGCTAAGGCCAATAAATCTACCGTCCCAGTGATCGTGCCTTCGTATTCTCCTAAAGACAGGTAAAATTAAAACGGCCATTTTTGGTTCTTTAGCTATTGTAAGCCAACTGTGATGTTTCCTAGAATTGACTGAATTCAGCCGCTTGCACCAGCGGGTGAGGTGGTTGCGCATAAGAATGTGAACCATAAATCTACAGCCTACTCAAATGGTTTAAGTAGGAAGACAATATATATTTTCAGTCGGTGCTGCGGCAAGTCAACCACGCCGACTTGGTCCCAGAGGGCGTAAAAAAAGGGAGAAGTAGCAGCCTCACCCCCGTCTTTTGGACCTTGAGAGCACTGTGAATGCTGAGGGCATCAGCCAGGTCGAACATGATCTGACGTCGTAGGGCCATGTAGTGCTGGGGGTTAAGTCGATCCAGTAGGCCCTCCAGTATATCCGTCCTGCGTTTCTGCATGCAGCTCTGAATGCGACAAAAAGGACAAAATTAGGCACCATCCGCAGGCCAAACAAACGAGCACATTTCTAAGCAAAGGTTAGAGGCTTCCTAAAATGAGTTGCAAATAAACACTTAAGTGACAGGCCCGGTCAAAGCCAAGCCCCCTAACGTTACTCGGAGGCAAAGTGGGGTTCTTTGCGGTTCTTTATTCTAGCTCACGTCAACTGACTCCTTTACGCAAACAGGACCTGTAATGCTAGGTGCCTTCTGTTAGGTGGAGCCAACTCCTTCCCAGGCCTCCCTAACGACGCGCTCACACGCCATCCTATCGATCAGTCCACACGGCGTATGAGTGTCGACATCGGGCCAGCCGCCGGCAGAACTGGAGGGGCAGTCAGCCATTCAGATGAATCAAAAGTCCAGTCGACATATTAACAACTCAAGGGCATGATCTGATTGGCTCAATTCGGGGTCGACCTTGGACATTTCTGACGGTGGACTCCTGAACGAGTCTGAAGGTTCAGAACAAAAAACAAACAGCTCTGGTAGTCAACCAGCCTACTTCCTCATTTGGACATCTCTGAGTGTACATTTTATTGTCGGATTTTCACTGGTAGGACTCAGCAATAGACTTCTTGTTCATCAACCCTCGCTGTTGAGTTTTCATTTGGGAATCCGATTGCGGATAATTGTACAGCGGGCTACCAGCTAGGCGTTGCGGCAAGAACATAGCACCTTCAACAGAAAGCCTTATGAGAGCCAATTTCTATATGCAGAAAGGGCTTGCAAAAACAAGGTACGGATTTTGAGAACAAAAAGTACATAAGAAGCAGCTTGTTCGGCTTGTTGAACAACCAAACAGAACGTAACAATAGAGAGAAATTCCAAGCATTTTGAACGTCCAGTTGGCAAGAATTAAGTATACGAGGGGGATGAGAAAATTCTAATTGCTGATTAACAAATTCACCAGCGTTTTAACACTCCTGCTATACTGGCAGACGTATGCATTCCATCTAGCAATTTTCGAGTATTTTTTTGCTACCCAACTGCCCTCTGTGCCGAACCTCTTTTTAGAAATGAGCTTTCCTGTTATTTAATAATTACATGTGGGGGATGCCGGACAATGAACCAATTACGACATTTCAGCGGCATCGACTGCTCGCGGCAGTACAGATTAGTGAATGTCAGCTTGCCGACGAAGAGCGGACCACGAACTCGATTGAACAACACCTGCTTTTAAAAATATTGAAGGCAGTTCTCCAGGTTTCTCCTTACTCTGTGCATATTCTTAACCCTTACCCTCAAGTTGGCGAACGCACGTTTTCGGTAACTTGTCATCAGGCTCATATATGTTGAAAATATGAGACGTTCAAAGGGTTTATAAGTGTCTTAGGGGTTATTGGCACTCATCGTTCCCATGCCACCCGCATGACGAGGTCGACGTGTTACGGTCATTGGGTCAGGGAGAAGGTGACATAGACTGTAGGCGATGTTTGCGAGTCACGGCTGGAGTTGCACACAGACCGGAGTCAACCATCAGGCGTCAGGTAATGGAACCGAAAGATCCACTGCTACGGCAAGAAACGTCTAGAGTCGTTTGCCGGATCTGGAGCAGTTGTGGACAAAGCAACTTCGTCGGAGAAACCGGAAGACTGCATCGGACGCGCATGGCCAAACACGCTGCAGCAGTGCGAAGGAATGATGCCAACTCTCAGGTCGCGGCCCATTCGACGAGATCCAGGCACACATTCAAATTCGGCGAGACCAAAATTCTCGCTAGAGGTGACAACCGCGTGAGCCGCGAGCTGATTTAGTCATGGTTCACTGGCCCCCAGTCTATTAACAGGTGTAACTCCCTTCCCCTTCCATACTCTGTGATGAAACTTCGTCTTGGCGGGTTAATAGGCCACGCGGGGACCGCAGAGGTGAACAGTGTTCCCAACGCCAGGGTCGGTGGGTCAGATGGTCGAGCGGTCATCACATCAACATCCAACACACGTGAAGAAATTTCAACAATTAACGGCGTGAATGTCGGCGATTAAAACAGTCATCACACCAAGTGCTTTTGTCTCTGATGATGGATTCGAACAGGAATCCGAAACGCCAGGCTAATAAAGCTCTCGTCCCAGCGATCGTGTCTCCTTCTTCTTCTTCTTTGTCTTCTTTCTTCTTCTTCTTTTTCTTCTTCTTCCTCTTCTTCTTTTCTTCTTTCTTCTTCTTCTTCTTCTCCCTCTTCTTCTTCTTCTTCTTCTTCTTCTTTCTTCTTCTTCTTCTTCTTCAAAGTTGTCTTCACACTAGAGTAGAACGAGAATATGGCGCGAGGGACCAAAGCCTAATTAGTCTTTCTCGTCAGAGTAAAACGCACACACAAGTCAATGCCAGCCAAATAGCGGCGGTTCCCACTAAAAACCATGAGCAAATTTCGGCTGCTGGGAGTGTCACGCCTAAAAGGCCAGTAATTCGGGACATTTTCTACATGAATTACTGAGACTGATCAGCCCTTTTTCTGGCTCTCCTTACTACTTGGGTTTGAGGTCTTATTTTCCGAAAACACATAAATTGCAATCAGGAAAGAATTTTTGAAAACAAAACGTCAATGTGCAAACCTGTCGAGTAGGATCGCTCTCGTAAATTGCTATATAGCTGTAGGCACGAGCGTGGCAGCAAGACAACTCAACGGCCTCCGTACAGTGATCATCCATAGTGTAGAAGGCCGTTGCCACAGGCAGAAGTCTACCAATCCACCGGAAGAGATACGCCGCTGCGGCGTATTCTTTGGGCGGTGTAGAGAGCGTTTCGATTGCTTTGTGGTGATGTGACTCCTTTTTGTCATCTGCCACGCAAGCCGAGCCGCTGTATGCCTCGTTGAGGGCCCTGTCGGTACAAAGCTGGAACATGCTGCCGTACGGAGGTGACGGACCACTGCATACTTTTGGTTCGGACTCTGAAGGGAATAATACGTGCCTACTTATATATCGATAGTAGATAAGGTATGCTTATTAATTGTCAGGGGACCCACCGTCCGCTAGGCGTTTGCTGCCGACATCCATCAACCGTAGGGCAAAGTCGATCATGCGTTTCGCAACGTCAGCCTTAGCTTGGCAGAAGTTTGGCGTGCGTGGACTTTCAGTGGTTACCACAGGCGTGTCTGAATCCTCGTT
>CACRXP010000034.1:215103-226184 GCA_902702965.1 Spirometra erinaceieuropaei | reverse complement strand
AGTGATTTCAGATTTTATTCTGGAAAGAGTTCAGGGAAAAGTTCCGTGCTAGAAAATTTAGTTGGTCGAGATTTTTTACCACGTGGTTCCGGCATTGTTACCCGTAGACCACTCGTACTACAACTGGTTTATGCTAGTGAGACCGATAGCCGAGTGCGCGAAGAAGAAGGCGATGGCGTTGCGAAGGAGTGGGCAAAATTTTTACACAAAAAGAACGAAGTATTCACGGACTTTACAAAAGTTCGAGAAGAGATTGACAGAGAGACAAATCGTTTGGCTGGAAGCGGAAAGGTTAGTATTTGCTGCTTTTTATGTTGAAAGTGTTTTTCGCCCTTTTGATTTTATTTAAGTACAATTCTCTGGGTTCATATACCGGAAACCGCTAGAGAACGCTGGGGGTCGCACTGAAGAGCCAACCACTGGCAGCTGTGTCACGCAGCGGCAGAATATCGGCGAAACACGTGTCTGGGCTTTTAGCAAGTATCTATGTCGGGAGTACGGTATAATACCATTACCATATGGAATTCATACTACACGTAGTACTACTTGCTTGTAGAATGGGCATTACGTGGTTATTCCACAGTAGTTGACTGCCTTCGACCCGAATGTTCATTGAAATTTCGGCTCTCACCCTAAAAAGTCATGTCCCGGAGATTTAACTCCAAGTCCTGCGCCGAGCAATTTCTGAAATTATTCACTTGATGAAGGATAAACGAAACGTTCCCATCATGCTTGCGTGCACGTATTCAGTGACCACCATATGTTTTTATTGGACAGGAAATTTCTCCTCTCGACGTCACTATTCCATAGCAATCGCGACCAGAGGTAGAGTTAGCTCACGTGTAAATAGCGATATGAACTAGCAGAATAAGTGGCCTCTCCTTAGGATATTTGCGTTGAATAGTATACGGAGGATACTAAGAAAGAGGTTTTACCGCTGTCTAGGAATATCCCATTGTACCGCACCGAAGACGATCCCCGTCTTAATGGCAACATTACAAAACATCAAATCGTTTATGTTACATTCTGTTTCCGGACTTTACTTCTGTTTGGGACACAAGATTGCCTGTGCCACCATGTTCGGGAAATAAAAATGTTCATTCATCTTTAGGCTTTGCAATCGGCACACCTACATCCCCCTGGACTAACTTAACATTTGTATGCTTACACAGCAGAGGGCGCCAGCTCTCGTTATTCTGTTCGACGTCTGCATGTAGGTAGATTTGACGTACGGAACAGGAGTTTCCATTTGCTCAGAAGCCACCCATATTTCAGAGGAGGAATGGACCTAGCTTCCTCCTAGAGACTCGCTGTTAACGGTTATTTTCGCTGGCCGTTGTCAAAACGTACTTTTAGAACTGTACTTGTTTCGATCGGCAAGGCCTCATTTTTACGACTGACAATCTTTTACTGTTGATTGTGAGCAAGCTGGCTAGTTTCCAGGATGTCAGTCTAGCCGGAGTCATTCCCCAAAATATTTTGGTTACTCGCAGAACACGCTAGCTGTCTGACGTTTTTAAGTGACCCCTCTGCTGAAAATGGGTGTTCCCTAGGGTTGCAAAGATGCTGAACATGTCACTATTCCATGGCCCGAGTTCGTGTGGCTTCTGCAGAATCTTCTGAAGATGACTAAGATGAAAGTACTTGATCCTCCTTGCCTAATTTTATTAGATTGTTTAGGTCTTCGCACCACAAAAATGCCTTAAGGACTAGCCCTCTACGCCATCAGCCTGGTGCTGAGCAGTATGTCCCGACGCTTTCAGGCCGAATTTCATAGTCTGTCGAAGACCTAACCAGCCCTAGAAACCCAGGCTGCAGTTTCGTAGATTTGTATGCCTTGGGAGATTGTGTTCCCGTTTGCAGTTGTACTTGTTTTTTGTTCTTGGTGTGGGTGCGATCATGCCTGATCTAGCCGGCTTCGATGATGTCCCGAGCTGTGTTTTTCCACTCATGGCGATCCGCGATCTGATACAGTAAGTTGACTGCCCAAGCAGGATTTTCTAAGTAATTCATCTAGAATTCACAGATGACTACCAGGCTCACGTAATTCAAAATCTGCTAAAACATCTATGAATTACCTGGGCCTGGTGGTCATCTGGGGGATTCTAAGTGAATTACTTGGGAAATCCTGCTTGGGCAGTCAACTTACTGTATCAGATTCGGTGGATTCCAGACGTTGCAGTAGGTTGGGCGGGTAATTTGACCCAAATTTGATTGAACTGGCGTCGTCGGGCGGGGCCTCGTAGCTCAGGTGGTTAGACCGTTGGCTGTACCAAAGCCTTCCTTTTACTGTCGTGGGTTAGAATCCCACCGGCACTGAGTTTTTCACAGTTGGGTCAGTATGAATAGTTAGGTATATAAATTAATATTTACTAACGTAAAAATAATTAACTTTCACTGCAAACTATAAGCTTAGAAAATGGTTATATTACAAATCGCTTAAATAGGGTTAACTGATAGGGTGCATAATGAAGGGGAACACATGCAATGGGGGAAATAATAAGAAATAATAACAAGCACTAAAGATTTGTACTTTGTTGATTGTTCGTGTACATTTATCACTGCAGAAATTCTCTCAGACATGGAGATAGCCAGGTTGTCTGTACTGGATTGTTCAGTGTGATTATCTCGCACAAAGTAAAGTTTTTCTTGCATTGAAAGTTTCTTATTCGCTTTGTCCCAATGTGTTTTGATAAGTGCGAAAGGATTTTCGATGGGATTGAGATCCAGGCTGCTGGCAGGGATAAAAATCGACTGGAGGCCACATGCGGAGAGGCTGGCTGTTGTCTAAAAAAATCAGATTACGGTTGAAAGCGTTAGTAGATTCACACTTCCTGAAAATGATGGTCAGGAGTATTGTCATGTAAAATCATGATACCCAGTCGGCGTCGGTGGATGTCGTTGTAATCAAAAACGTCCTTCACAATGTTTTCGAACGCCTTACTGTCGATGGTGTCCGTAGTTGACTACCAGACTGGCCGCTGTCCAAATTTAATAACCCTCCAAACCAATAATCGTCGACAGTTCTTGAAGATTGCTGTTGGCGCAGTGTTTTCTTTTGGAAAGTTCTTTCGGCTAATGACCATCTGGGTCAACTTCATTGGCCTGTCTAAGAATAGGACCTCACCACAGAAGTAAATGCTTCTCCAGAATAAAGGTCGGTAATTAATATATTTCTTACCAAATAAAAAACGTTCTGTAATAGGTTTTCTACTTAAAAACGGCCTGGTCCTGGCCTTTTGTTAATGAAGTTCAAATTCCTGCATCATTTTCCTAATTATGTTCATAGTGAACATCGGCAGATGTTTCCTGTGAATGGTCTTCACGGGCATATAATGATACTTTTTAGTGTACGACGAATACAATCGTTATCTTGCTTGCTTGTGGACCGCTTTGGTCCACCCTGCTTATTGCTGGGTACGGTTCTATCATTAAGCATTCGCCACAGAGTAACCTTACTAATTTTGAAAATGCTTGCTAACGACTCATGTGAGAACCCTTCCGGTGCTAATTTCCGTATCCTTTCGTAGTCGACTGTTGATAGACATTGTCTGGACATCTTTATCCTGCGACAGGAAAGTGACATCCCCTCGCGCGCACTCAATATATATGTTTACGCCTAGTAGTTCTCGGTATGGTAAAACAAACTATTGTCGAACAAGTTTATTACTGAACTTTATGACACGAAACTCCATAAATCTAGAAAAACGAATTTTATGAGTTGAATACAGCCCTTTTTTCTTGAGAACAATGCAGTCTCTCGTTGAAAACAAAATCGAACATTCCGTACCCAGACGGGCTTTATCTCGTGCTTTTACTGTTCATAGTACACATATGTAACTATGAAGTTCTGGTCTGCCAATTTCAGTATCGTTGGAAATTATCGGGATATCAAGAAAGGCCGGATTTCGCCCAAATCTGGCCTGTTTTTAATAATGCTGACTTGAAATGAATTCCTCTTCAGTAAATGGCTTTCAGTGCCTCAAATCATTTCAATAAACAAATACTAACACCAAATGTACGGCATACTTCACACTCATATTTCGACCACGACATTTCATGAGTTAGACCACCTACTGTACCCGTGCGTAGCTGGTGGGCCGGGCACAGCCTCATGGTGTCGCGGATGGGAGCTGGATGCCACGTAGAAATGGACCGTAAGTATCATCTCGTGCGGAAAGGACTATTGGAATGGCCGCGCTAGACATTTCCATAAACACCACGAAGGTCATTTTCTGTTTACAATCCTAATTTGCTAGCTAACTAAGTAATAATACGTGTTCTGCTGCAAAATTTATGTCATTAAAGCAATGGCCGTTTGTAGGCACCATGGGTGGAGACAGTTAGTTTTCGTTGTCTAGTCGTCGCTTCGTTTATTTATATCCGAATGGTTCCTTTTTCTCAGGTGTCACGCTGCTATCTAGTTTTCCATCACTTCGAACACTGTTTCCACTATTATTTCATGCTGTAAAACATATACTGCTCTTGGAGGTCAACGACCTTGAAAACATTAATCCAGCTGTACATTCATGGCAAAATATTCTTATTCAAAGAATTGTTAGAGGGCATTTTTTTCCGAAAGTGATTTTTCAAACCAGCAAATTCATATATTCGATGACGCTTTCGGAATGCACTTTTATTGGCTCGTACTTGTTAGCTGTACGTTGAATTAATGTTTCTTTCCACCCCTCAGGAGCACGTTAGTACAGTTTTTCATTCGATCTCTGGGCATAGGTTGGCTTTTGCCTATTCATTGATCATAACTCATCTACCAGAGTGGAACTTAAGCAAGTGTCATCTTGACTTTCAACGAAATCACAGAGCAGCCGCAAGGGGTCAGCCCCCAACTTTTCTCATTGTAATACCGGTTACAGAAAATTGGTCTGGCAATTCGTCGTACCCACCCAATCTGCGGAAAACAGCACCGCTTTTCGCGCGTAGTATTGGGTTGATACGTGACTTTCTCGCAGGGCTCGTCATATATGGTCAAAACAGAGGAAACACCAACAGGCGGCCCTAATGGCTTAACCTCAAAATACTACCAACCCTTGTGATTGAAAATGCAGGATGCTTAACGGCGTTTATTTTTTATTTTGCGTCTGCCAATTTCATTTACACAAGACTGAACATTCAGTAAGCCAGATAACCGAAGAAGGTACTATTAATCCCCCATATATACAAAGGGGTTAACTCTAACCGATAGACTACAGGTTTCTCACAACTTTATAATCTACATGCCTCGCACCGCGTTTGCTCTTCTGTCTCAGAATGCATGAATTGTTAAACCTTTTCCGTCTATTTTCCCTTCACGATGTTTGCTTGCTTGCGATCGATTGCAGGGTCGTAGTGGGCCTGCAATGAAGACGTATGCATTTCGTTTTAGTTTTTATAGTATTCACTTCTACTTACGTCGTTCTCATTTCCTTGCACTCCCCTTTGCAGATGGTCAGCAGTGAAGCCATCCACCTCAAGATTTTCAGTCCGCGAGTGCTGAATCTGACCCTTGTTGATCTGCCGGGCATAACAAAGGTGCCTGTCGGTGATCAGCCTGAGGACATTGAGTCACAGATCAATTCCCTCTGCCTTCACTACATCGGCAACCCAAACTGCATTATCCTCGCAGTCACCCCGGCCAATATCGATATGGCGACAAGTGAATCCCTTAAGCTTGCGAAACAGGTGGACCCCGAAGGTATTTTTTCCTCATCCTGAAATTGGCCCTCTTTAATTTAATGATTAGGCTATTTTGGAACTGCGAAAATTCTCATGGAAGGATTTAGAAGACCAGTTGGCGAGTGCACATGTGCTTTCGTCAAATGCTCATCGGGCCAGTACATTTATATGGGAACGGGGTACACGTAAAACATGTGAGAGATAAGAGAAATCGATTACAGTTTTTTTTACACAAGTGGGGTGTGGGAAAAAAGGAGTGGGGAACGGACAAGAGACAGTGCGTTCAATGTTCTTGAACTACTCCTACGAGACAAACACGATGAAACGAAGAATCGCCACGGACACACCTAAATCCTCCAACTCCTGAAGTTCTATCTCAAGACGTACTTTACGTTTGACGGAACAGTCTACATGTAGGTGAAGGGCACGTCAATGGGTCCGCCGATTTCGGGATCATGACTGAGGCTGTCCTACAACGGTTGGTGTCGTTGGTTTTTCGATGTCACAAACCAAAATTTTACGTTTGGTGTGTGGATGATACCTTCGTCGTCATCGAAGGGGATCAGGTGCTGACACTCAAATTAGTCCTTCCACGTATATAATTCTCGAGGGAAGAAGAAAAGAAGCATTACCGGCTCTTGCTTGATGTGCTCGTAGCGCGAAGGTCTAAAGGCGGGATAAAAACAACGGTTTTCAGGTAGGGTATCGAACACCACCTAGTTCCTCGGTTTTACAGCAACCATCTTGTGGCCATCAAACGAAACTATGTGAGAAAGCTTAAAACGGATCCATACTCGCTGCAGCAGTCTGGAAGAAAAAACACGTGAGGTCCAACATCTTCGTGACCAGTTTATGCGGAATGGCTATTCGGAGGTGTTTACAAGAGCCCCCCCTCAAAGAACGTCTTAACGCCGTCCTCCCAGACATTCAGTTTACGATGCAGGAGGAAGAAAACAACCAACTGGCCTTTCTGGATGTCCTCGTTTGCCGCAAAGATTGTGGTGGCCCAAAAACCAAAGCGACAAATGCGACGCATGTACGGAGCTTCAACAGTAACCACCCGATCGGTCACAAACACGGTTGCGTAGGGGCGCTATACCGGCGCGCTGAGACGCATTACAATGCGACGGATGACAAGGTTGCTGAAACACAATATCTTGGGCGGGTACTGAGAAGTAATGGCTACCCGCGCAACTTTGTCAACCAGTGCGTACTCAAACGACACCGGGGACCAAGTCCAATCTGCCCTACATTTTGGCGGGCTCGAAGGACATCTCGGACACCGTCAGTCGCCTTCTCACTCCACTTGGGGTTGGGGTTGCGCACAGGCCGGAAGCAACCATCAAGCGCCTGAGTATGAGGCCGAAAGACCAATTACAATTACGTCGGGGAAACTGAGAGATTACTCTGGACGCGGATGGCCGAGCACGCAGCAGCAGTGAGGAGGAAAGACGCCAACACTCAGGTGGCGGCTCATTACACGGGACTTGGCCATATTTTCAAGTTTCATGAAGCCAAAATCCTGCCAAGAGGTACAACCGCGTAAACCGCGAGCTGCTCGAATCATGTTTCTCTGACTCGCAATCCATCAACAAGCGCAATGACCTCCCATTATCAAATTCGGTGCTGAGACATTCGTTGGTCAGGGGATCAGTCACGCGGGGAGGGCGCAGGCGAGCAACAATCCCAGTGACAACCAGTCGAATTGCCGAGTGATCATCAAGTTAACATCCCACATGCATGACAGAATTGCGACAATTAACGACTCGGACGCAGACGCCACCATCGCATTAATTACAACCCCAAGCGAATTCGTTCGTCTGAGGCCACAACTGACAGGGCGATATCGTTAACACCATTAAAACTACGTACAGGCAATGAAAGGACGTAGTCAGTGGTAAATGTTGAAACATGATGGGCAACAGTATGTGACTTTGCCAAATGTCGAACGCAGAGTTGGACGTTTGGAAAAGATTGTTGTGGACAGCGACTCGCGCGACGGTGGAATGATAGTAGGCCTCGATTACAGTGATGATTTGCAGCACACTATCTCCATCATATGCCAGAGGGACTCACTATGAGCTGATTCGAAAGCTGTGACCAAGTCGACAGATCACCCAATGACGGCCGCCTTCCAAGCGCGTGCAGATTGTGTCGGGACACGCTGCTGGCTATTATTTCTTTCCAAACGAAATTATACAAAGGATGGGGTGCTTTACGACTGCAGGCTTGATAAATGACACGTAAATTAGCGGTGAAGCCTTAAACATCTGCTTAGTAGAGCCGCAGGTTAGCACTGAGGGCGTGAGACTTACCGCAGTTCTTTTTTGGCCAAGGGGCCCGTTTAAAAAGGGGACATTATGCAGTTTCAATACTCAGGTTCTTGACACCCAATTTCCGTATATCAACTCTGTACAGACGCCGATTCTTCGGTTTCTTTCGCGATTATCAAATTTCCCTTGAAAAGTGAGGGCAGGAATGACTTATATGGCCCCGTAAACAAGACTTTGAAATAGGAATGTCCTGTTTAAGTATTAACGGTGGACCTGCGCATAGTTCCTGAAAGGACAAAATATTGCCGTGTGCTAACCACTACAGTAACCCTAATATAAAACTAAACCGTTGCCCTAATCTTGTCCCTAAATTTTACCTATGGAGTTAACTCTAGCCCCTATATTAACCCTAAACTTGATTCTGACTTACCTTACTGTTAACTTTAAATCTGACCTTAAACCTACTTCTTAACCTTACCCTGGCCCTAATCTTAAACATAACTCTTATTTTACTGGAAGTAGGCTCCAAGCCACCCGTGTTGCAGGCTTTCTTATCCTCATGTCCTGTTTAGGGGACCATATAAGTCAGCCCTTCCATCGGTTTCTTCACGAACCCAATAATCACACATTGAGACAGCAAATCCAAGAACACTGCCAAACGATGTACGTAGCCCCGTTGCCCCACTCTTGACCCTGACCCTATCATAAACTTTAAATCTGTAGTTGACACTAGACCCTACTTTAACCCTAGAAGTGATCCTGGCATACTTTACCATTAATTGTAAATCTAACCTTAAACCTAACCCTTAGCTTAACCTTAACTTTTACCTCAAATCTGACCCTTATTTTACTGGAAGTTGGCTCCAAGCCACCCATGTTGCAGGCGGTTCCTGTTCTCATCTCCTGTTTAGGAGGCCATATAAGTCAGTCCTACCAGCCAAGAGATAGTGCTCCATGGGTTTACTTTGATCTGTCTGTGGGCTGTTACACCACGCAGCCTGGACCAACCGCGGGCTTCTTCAGATCAAAATCCCTTACTTAGGCAAACGTCCAGCTTTAGTCCGACATCGATCCATGGATAAGGGGCTGTTTGGGGCGACGATCACACCGTTTGCATTACAAAATTTAACTTAATTAGGTTTTTCGGCACCCACGTCAAAAGTCCTTGACTTACCTTTTAAGCCATTTTGCGACCTGTTTGCCAGTTTTCACAGATAATGCCTGACTTTCACCTTTGGAGGGATGTCTCCCCATTTTAACCGCAGGCCGTCGAACATTGTGCGTGCTGACAAAACTGGATCTAATGGATCAAGGCACTGATGCCCACGACCTCCTTATGAATCGCGTCATCCCCGTAAAGCTGGGAATTATTGGTGTCGTAAATCGCTCGCAGGCAGATATCAACTCGGGAAAGTCGATCGAAGACGCCCTAACCTATGAAGCCTCATTCCTCCAGCGACGCTACCCATCCCTGGCCAGTCGTAATGGCACCCCTTTTCTAGGACGGACCCTGAATAGGGTAAGTTTATGCAATGTGCCTGCACATTTCTTTGCAAGATCCCTGACTTTTTTTGCGCCCACTTAACGGAGAGGTCTCCACCCTGTCCTGACAAGCAAAGGTACGTTATTTTGGTGGGTTTCACTTGCTTAAATTCCATGCAAATATTCTAAGCTGCGTCCACGCGAGTTTTATCGACTAGGTTATCCTTCTACCTGAGCGGCAACCGGTCCTAGATGGGATACGTTCATGCCTTTAAAATTGCTGTCTTGGCAACCCTAAACAGACCTGTTTTCTCCGCTCTGCATTCTAACCCAGCTAAAAGTCCCCCTTCAGGTACTCCAGTAGTCTGGGAGGAGATTGAGAATTGGACGTAGGACACAAGACGCCTATAGTTGTCTGTAATTTCTGATAACTAGAACATTTCTGCCTGAATGAACTATGGGGAGTGTGACAACTAATTCAGTCCGAAAGTGTTTGTCATGGGAAGGAATTAAGTCGTCGCTTGTCCACATTTTTGTCGGTTTTTCCACCTACTGAGCTACCACGGGTCCGTCCGCCCCCTAGTTGCACCTATCTCTGTATTTCCCATGGTCCGTCCCAAAAAATTGCCCTGGTTATTAGAAATTGCAGGCTATGTCAGATGCCCGACTCACTCTCAAATACAACTGGAGGCATATGTTCGAATTCCAGGCCAATTTATGAGCAAGGAAGAAGAAGACTGATTGAACACCGGAACCGTCTGAGATTTTAAACTCGTGTGGCAGTCCGTTGTCAGCGATAAAAATGGCAACAGAGGAGGTGACAGTTATAGGCATATTTGCAATAACCTGTTTAAATTAGTCCTTCCACATATATAACTCTCGAGGGAGGAAGAAAAGGAGCATTACTGGCTCTTGCTTGATGTGCTCGTAGCGCGTCTAAGGCGGGATAAAAACAACGGTTTTCAGGTTAGGTAACGAACTCCACGAAGTTCCTCGGTTTTACAGTAACCATCTGGTGGCCATCAAATGAAACTATGTGAGAACGCTTCAAGCGGACCCATACTCGATGCAGCAGTCTGGAAGAAAAAAGACGTGAGATCCAATATCTTCGTTACCAGTTTATGTAGAATGGCTATTCGGAGGTGTTTACAAGCCAATGTCTACGTGTTCGCCCCTGGAGGACCCCACCGGGAATGCCGATGATGTGGCACGCTCTACAATACGTAAAGGACGTTTCAGAGGCTACCGAGCGCATTGATACGCAACTACGTGTTAAAACTTCCCAGCGACCGAATGCAACAGGGTCATGAAATTCAAAGGCGATTAGGTTTAAGTGAGCAGTCAAGTGTAGTGTATCGTATCCCGTGCCCAAACTGTCCTTGTAATTACACAGCTCAGACTGAACGCATGTTTGGATCGCGTGTACACGAACATAAGCTGGCTGTGTGACCGTGGTGAATTGTCGCGAGTGGCTGCCCACACCTTCGAAACGGGTCCAGCCGCCAAGGTAATCACCCACGCTGGATACAAAACCATCCGAGAACTGATTGAAGCCTGAACTCTGAGTGAGAATCCAGTCAATCGATGTATCAATTTGGTGCCGGCGTACAGAGCCCCACACAGCCACCGGATCTGCGTCGCTGATAGTTTATT
>CACRXP010000034.1:156011-189744 GCA_902702965.1 Spirometra erinaceieuropaei | reverse complement strand
GGTTTACAGTGCCGGTAGACTTGCGTAGCATCTACCTACACTCTCCTCCTCCCTCGCCCGAGCCCGGTGTCAAGACAGAGTCAAGAAGACCGGAGTTTTATTTGCGACAGACGCTGGCATAGGAGGATTCACAGATTGTGGTAGGCTACAGATACCCTTGCCTTTAACATTACGGACTTCATCGAACTGAGGCTGAAGGGGTGCAGTTGCCGGTGTATTCAGACTCCACATGACGCCACTTCCCGCGGCGCGCATTTGCTACAGCGAAATTTCAAATTACTTGCAGTATGTCCTTGTAGTCTGGAAGGGACAGAGTTTATTTCAAAGGACAATCAGGACTTTCAAAGAGTTATCACCGTTGTAGTTGTGGCTAACGCAGCCAATTGGCGCCGTAGGTTCACTTACCACTGTGATGACCCCATATAGCTTTGATTTAGACAGAGCATAGGGGCTCATCGTCAGGGTTAAGCGGAGTCTGAGCCTGACACTAGACTCTAGGCTACTAAGCGTAATGACTCAAACAGGTATCCTCTCCAGAATTGGTGTGAAAGTTCTCAGCTAATCCTGCCTCTGTTTTATTTATTTTTCTACCCATAGGCTTTGCAAAAAGCAAGCCAAATAATCAGTGAGATTCGAGAGGCTCCAGTGTGGTAGTGCTGCCGTCGTGCTCTACTGCATCACTTCTTCCTTCGAGATGAAACGAAGCCTTGGGAGCAGGAAGCCAAACTTACCTCTGCAAATTGTGATACAGCAGCCTTTTCCCCTTGAAATGCAACGTGACGGAGAGAGGGAGTGATTTTAGAGTTCCGGTCCTGCTTGCAAAGCCCTCTTGCATCTCTGACTTCCTACATTATCTATAGCCTAGCGATCGTGACGACCCCCCGACGATGCCCTTCGTGCCCCTGCTCTATCTCGCTGTCCTCTCCTCGTCCCACTTTGCTTTCTTGCAAGCCAGTAGAATCTCACATTGTTCCGCCACATGTGTCTGACGGATCTTAGACTTGCCCAACTCTTGCTACATCCCATATCCTGAAGCAGTTGTTTTCTAATGAAAATTTTACAGGCTTTGTCTTCTTTCAAAAATACCTTCAGTTTTTCATTATCTTCTGGAGGTTGGCAGTTTCGGTAGTGAGGATTTGACTTGAAATGATGTGGAATGAAATCCGGAGGAATTAACTGGTTGTTTTCTGGCCCTCTTCAGCAAGGCAGCCCCAACTGGCCCGGGACCGAGGTTGGTTCGCCAGTTTACTGGGGGACAACGGCTTCAGGGAGCGGAAGTGCTGCGCGGGCCTCACACTACTCCACTCCCCTACTTAGTATTTGCGGGGTTTCGGTATTACCACCTTCAAATTCATCCAACGGCCCCCATCAGCGGCCTTATTGCTCAAGCATGATTTACAAAGACACAGCCCATTCTTTGAGAATAAATTCCTCTCAATGCGCTTTCTAGATCAGCATAATCTGCTATGCGACGTCCGGCACGGATTCCGTAGAGGCAGATCATTCGTGGAAAACCTGCTCGATTGTTTAAACTGCTGGACCCAGACAGATGATGGAAGGATTGCAATACGCGTAGTCTTTGTCGACTCGAAGAAAGCTTTCGGTAGCGCACCTCAACAGCGACCGCTGTGCAAACCAAGCCGAGCAGACATTAAGGGTAATCTCCGAGGTGGTCTCAGAGTTACTTGATCGATCACTCTCAAATTGTCCATGTCGGTGACAGGCAGTCGGCGAGGATAACGGTTGAAAGTGGTATTCCTCAAGGCTCCGTTCTTGTTCCTACCCAGTTCGCTATATACGTTGACGACTGCGTCAATAAAATAGATGATCTCGCCATATTCGCTGATGATGTTAGGCCTTGGAGCGTCATCCGAATTGAATTTTACGAAGATCGTTTGCAGGCAAACCTGAACCGGTTCAAGAAGTGATCGCAGGACTGGGTTTTGCCGTTTTAATGCGACTAAGTGCATCATCCTACTTTATGACTGAATAGAGCTGGTTCTTCTCTAGTCCTCCTCTGAAGGGATCCATGAGATGATCCCACCGCCACTTCGTTGATTTGGAGGTAACATTGGCAGAATTTTACCCAACAACTACACACCTGCAGTCTTTAAAAGAACCGGCATGCTGAGATGTTATACGGCCATTTCGACCGACTGTCTATGGGCTGTCGGAGTATAATTCCCGACTAAGCAAACCTTTTGACATGCAGTGCTGATATCTTGAGGTGTTTACTGACAGCGAAGAAGTGAATTAGATTTAACTACGTTTTTGCATTGTCTTACAAAGTCCCGAGCATATGAAGTCACATATGGTATACCCATATGAAGTTGCAGCTCAAATATACGATCCTCTTTGTCTGTTAAAAACCCCAGTGTCGGAGTGTATTCGGGAATGAAATAAACGAGGTGAACGTTGCAAAGGGCTATCACCGGTCTGACGAAGTGCTCTGGTCGCCAGTCCCGCTGTTGGTTGGAAAATCACTCCTCGGCGTCACTTCCAGCACGTCCAACTAGGGCACTCTGGTTTGGCCACCGATCCGTAGTTGGGTTGCAACCCCCCACTGGTTGGAGGTGTCTTGTGGGGCAACGGGATGCATTCGCCCTGTTGGTCAAGTGAGTCCAAGGAACGCAGGTGTTCGGAAGTGGTGCCTACCACTTTTTGTGCGTTTAGGACCATAATTGGCGGGTTTGGCAGGATGGTCGTGCTTGCTTGGAGGAGGCAATGGCAGGCGAAGTGTGGGCACCGCAGATTATGTGTCGTGTCTGTTAACAGGACGGCTGGAGTTGAATTCGGCGATGACGACTTGAATGCTCATCAAGTGAACGCTTTTGACTATTCATAATTGCACGTTCCTACTTCCCCGCCAGCATCCATTATTCCTTCCGTCTATTGAAATCTTATGAACTTGTGCTTTATTCTAAAGTCTTAACGGGAACAACTATGCGCTTGTAGTGTGGATGTGTGAACGGAATCATATTGATTCACAGCTGGCACGTTCCCTGAAGGGTTATGGGAACATTATTTTGACCGCGTTAACCGTCATAGAGGGGCACAGTACCCATGTTCTCATAGCGGCTTATTTACTCATCGACGCAACTATCGTAAGTTGGGTTAAGACGATGAAGTGAATGAAATAACACGACGTTCATCGGCCAAAAGAACCCTAACTTCTAGATACGAAAAATTTAAGGGTTGAGAATTGCTCTTCGATGGTTTGGGCTGCATTGGTTGAATCCCTTCGAAAACAGAGAAGAAGCTGAACGCAAATATGCCAAGTTCATACAGTCTTGACATTTCGACGTTTGTTTTCGAAGATGCTCACTGTGTGCCCCACTGCAGGGTTAAGGCAGGGATGGTGACTTGCTCGGGAATTGGTTTATAGCGACTGTAGGTTTGCGCAGCATTTACCGTTCTCCCCCTCCCACCTGGATCTGGTGTCAAGAAAACTGGAGGTGGTGGAGGACGCAGGTGGCTGGCGCGGCCGAGCCCGCACCTTGGCGTTATGTCCCACACCCCGGGTCCACGCACCAAATGACCTGGATTGTGACCAACAACAAAGAATGGAGGCTGGTACAGCCGAAGCCGTGCCTAGGCATTTCGCCTACACCCGACTCGGATTCCACACAGTGGAGGGTGCCATAGAAGCCACATTAAGAAGGGGCCATTGTAGCCTGACTCTCAGCACCGGCACACACCACTGGGCGGACTGCGAGGTTCAAGTTATCCCGTCAGATGGCAACCTTCCAAACCATAGTTTCTGGCGCACCGTGATAGCTTAAAGCACGGCAGATTGTTTGTAGTGAGGAGGAAAATGCGCTGAGTCCTCGACCTCACTCTCCCTTCCCATTCCCATGCCCCAGCCACTGTACGAGCCGGCAAACAGACTGGAGCAGGGAATGGGGGCTGTGGCTGACATAGTCTGATGACTTTTTCTGCGCGCACCACATGCACGACCTGGCCCCCCAAACACAAGCACCGGAATTCCACACAACGCAGGTTGAGCAGCGTATCTCTCACATGCCTTAGAGTGCCGTGGGTCACGTTAAGAATGAGCTGCTTCAGCCTGGCTCTCGACCCACCAGTCCGCCACTCCACACATACACGCACAAAACTCGGCTGACTGTGTGGACTGCGTTGAGACGTCATTTGACAACCATCCAAGCCACGACGCTTGGCGCACCATGATAGTCTCAGGCTCGGATCATACATGCAGCAGAGGAGCCATATGTAGAGGGAGACGAGAAGCACACTTCCCATCTTAGTGCGAAGTGTCAATTTGGTGCTTGCGTTTCCAGGCGATGGATGATAAGGATGTGTGGCGCAGTTGCTGGTGGGGGAAGTGTGATGGTATGGTATGGTCGGCAGTGGTCCATCGCAGGTTTTCGTGGATGTGCATGTGACCTAATAGGCCCACGTGGTTGTTGAATGTGCGAGGTCAGTTGGGGCGAATGTATGTTGGTGCTCCAGGCATTGGTTCACCAGTTTCTGCACGACGCATTCGCAAGTGACCGACCAGGCCAATATAGGAGGTGAATGTACGGAGACAGTGTTGGTAGGATAGGTCGGGAGCGTCAGCGTCGCTTTCACTGGTGGAGCTGGGGACGGTGGGGATGCTTAGCGATGGCGTGCGGATTGGGCTAGTCATGTCCAAGGGGTTATAGGTGTGTCGATACTGCGGTGAACTCCGCTGTCGTGGATGTGCATGCAACTGAGTAGGACCATGCAGTGAGCGCCTGTACGTGGGCGGTGTGGGTAATGGAGGCGGATGCGGTGAGTACGCATCCCCAATAACTCCTGCCGTGCCTCAATCTGGCCTTCGTGTTGGTTCAGGGCGCCTACGGCGTGGCCACCTTAGCATGCACTTGCACCTCGAGGAACAATCATTAGTTTGGAAGGTAGATCTACAAAGAAGAGGAGGTGGAATAACGAATGCAGACTTGCTTTTCACTGTAAGACAGCATAGTCGACAGAACACGCGCAAGTGGCCTAATCGCAAGAGCCGTAGTTCGGCGACCGACCTCCGGTATTCCCTATTTGGGTTTGTCCGATTTCCAGTGCCAGATAAGCCAAACGAGGCCATTGCGATTTCCTTCATCTTCGTGAGGGGTTATTTCTGGATTGTTCGGAGTTGCGGTACGGCTTCTTTGAGCTCGAGCTCGGCAAAACAAAGTGCCCATCCTCCGTTCTGCTGCCCGCGCGGACCGATGAACACGGTGTCCACGCGACCTGGACTAGGAAACTTTAATCTATTTCACTTGCGCTATGAGCACATACATTCTAAGCTGATGCATACAGTTTTGCTCAATTGGAGTGCTGGTTTACCTTCTTACCTTCGGCAACGTCTTTAAATTAACCACTATAGCCTACCCGCTAGTTTACAAATAAAAGTCCGGCCTACCTCATGTTAGTGAGTAAGCAGTCTGTTACGAAGAATGATGAGGGAGCAGCGGAAAAAACTCCTATCAGGCAAACAAAATAAATATGACTGCATTAACGTTAAAGGGGAAAAACTGTCGCTCATGAAAGGGTACAAAGAGGCCAGGACCAGCCTGCGCGTGACGGTGTATAACGAATCTCATGACGGGGTAAGTACGCAGGTTAGACAGGACTGGATTGCATGCGATATTGAGTAAAACGTTCGAAACGGACATCATCAAGGCAGAATTCATATGCCGGATAAGACCATTTACGTTAAAATAGAGGGACAAGAGGGACCCAGACGCGATCGGTCACAGTACGCTTCGAGTCCAGCCGGGGAGGGGGCGAAGGGGATGCGACCTAACTATTAGTAAATGGCGCATACCGAGGGTTCCACCAAAGGCGCCGATGGAGCGCTTGGGGTCGAAATAATATGTCCGATACAGTGCAACCCCTCCCTTCTTGACTGTCAGAATTCTGTGGTAAGCAGCCTTTTTTTTCTCCTGAACACTCCAAACCATAGAAACCACCATCAACTTTATTTTTATTCCTTTTTGACAGGAGTTTTTTTCACTGCTGACCGGATTTGAATTTAACGCTTCTCTTACAATGCCTGTAAACCGGGATCAAATACTATTGTTATTATTAAATGAGAAAATGACCTCAAGAACGGCGAAAGTGAACGCTGGGTGGGTTAGGGATCCAAATCGTGGGGGCCAGGGCTGAATTCTGATGAGCGTCGGTGATCGGCGAAACTGAGGCGGCCTAGAGCGTGAACAGCAACCTGCCCCAGTTACTTCTCTGAGAGAATTTGTTAGGAAGTCTAGCGCATCCTGTAAGGGGCACGATGCATGAACTGAAAGATCGAAAAAATTAACATTTCAGATGAGGAATCCTAAGGAGCGATATTACACGCAAAAGAAGGAAATATGAGCGGATATGGTACTTTAATTGCGGCATCCTTAATTCCCAGTGGCCCTTCCTCAGTGACTTCATTTGTTTTGGGTGTCTGTTTAGTCAATAGAGCGCGAATTGGGAGTTTGTTTTAAATTAGAAAAGCCAGAGTTGCAAGACAAAATAATCGTCAAAGTTTTAAAAAAGAACGATATGTTCAATATAACAATTAAAGTATGCAGTTTGGTAGTTTTCGGGGCATGAATAATATGTCCTTCATGGAAATTGAAGAACTTTGATATCGGCCGGACCTTGAAATTATTTTTGAATTGGGTAAATTTAGGTGTTTTCCAGTTGCTGGTTGTCAGTCTATCTGGCCAGCGGCTAAGGGGCGGTCTCACAGTCCGTGTTTTTCAAGAGGCTTGCCATAGTTGTTTGCACTAAGAGCTGGAAAGATGAATATATATCAGGAGTAAGAATCACCCAATGGTGAGTCACAATCACAGCTGTCAAAATAATATTGAATCATGTATCATATTGTTCTTGGGAATGTGTCATTATAGGAGTAGTGGTGGACTGTTAACCGTGATCTAATATAGTTGGATATATGCTCAATATGGCCTTAATATAGACTGGGCGACTGAGGATCAAAACTGCCTCGAAAGAGTTCGGAGGAGAACCACGAAGATGGCTAGGCGTCAAAGCTCCTTTCCTTATGCAACCCGCCTAGTAAATCTGAACCTCTTTCCTTTGAGTTTCCGGCAACTTCGTGGGGATCTCTTGCAAGCATTCCACATTGTAAAGGGATTGGATTGCATTTTGGCTTTCGAGGACTTTTTTGAATTTGCTACCACGACCAACCTCCGAGGTCACCGGTTAAAACTGCGAAGTCAGCAGGCAAGGCTGGATGTGCGGAAGTTCTCCTTCTCTGTTCGAGTGGTCAACCCATGGAATGCCCTCCCCGCAGATGTTGTGATGTAACCATCTATACAATGTTTTAAAAGAATCTTGACGTATTTATGTTCTGAAATGACCAAGAGCCATGAGAAGTAGAACTCACCCCCTGTCACTAGTTCTCATTTTGTCCTACAATTTTGGGCTCGTTTGAACTATTTCAGCCCAGAACATCTATCTGTACACCACACCTTTTTTACGTTGCAAATAGGGTACTCAAAGGCTTACGCCTATTTCTCTCAATAAACTGAACTGAACTTACGCACAACTAACATGAAGGTATTTATCGAAAGGTATGTTATTATTAGCACCTTAGGGGATATTTGGTGTCAGGTGACATAGCTGGTAAAAAATAAAAATGGAGGAAAGAAAAAATATCACTATCTGTTCTATGCTTATCAGTGATGCTGTCTTTCATAAACTTAATCGTGTATAGTGCTATTTTCTGGTATGATTCAAGCGGCTTGCATCATCAGAGCACTTTTGGACCAAATTATATATCACAGAATTGACTTGAATTATGTCCTATCTTATTCAGAAATAAATGTGTGTTTTTATTTGAAAGGAATTTCTTAGTTTTTGATTGCTTCCCACGTTCACACTGCTAAGCTGTACGAAATTTACGATCCGCTTATTTCTCCTGTTGTCCCCCGTAAGAAAATGACAAATAATAATAATACTTTTTATTCAAGACCCGCCCGGGTCCTATCATAGCAAGTAAGAATAACTTTTGCATTAATTTTAGAATTTTAGACGAGGTACACAAAATTATTAGAGTACTTAATTCATAGTTTTTGAACAAGTAGCATGTTACCTAAAATACTGAACTTTTAGTAAAAAAACTCTAAACATAAACAAAATGGGTATGGTTGAATTGGAACTATAGGAGAAAAAAACTCTCGCTGGTTAATATGTAGAAAGCAGGCAGTACTGGTCTGTATATGTCATTGTATGATGGACTTCACGGTGGGGTAAGTAGGTTGGTCAGGCAGGACTGGCCTGTATGTAGACTTGAGCAAAAGGTTCGAGTCGGGAATCATCATGGGAGAATGCATATGCCGGATGAGGCCATTCATCTCAGAGTGGCGAATTGAAAACCAGTGTCGAGGCGATAGGAACGCAGATGCGATCAGTTATATTCAGCCGAATCCAGCCGAGGGGGGGGGCAAGGGAGATGCGACCAAATTACTATTGTATGGCAAATACAGAAGGTTCCGCCAAGAGCGTCGATAGATCGCACCCTGTGAGGGCACGATGGATGGACGGAAAAACCGAAAAATCAGCACTTTTGATGAGGGATCCCAGGAAAAGATACGACTTACAAAACAAGGAAATGTGAGCAGAGACGGAAATTTAATGACGGTATACTGAATTCCCGGTGGACCTTTCTCAGTGTCATAAAGAAAGTTGTCTGGGAAGGATGAGGAAAATAAAAGTTTAATCGAGTCAGTATTCAGATAAAGGCGCAGCCTTCTCATAAAGGTGTGCAGATTATCTGGAGATCTTATATTTATTGGAAGGTTAATCCAGAGGAAAGTATACCTGGAAGCGAAAAAAGAGAGCGCTTAGAGGTGGAGGAAGCTGGAGGATGTATGATCAAAGAAGAGTTGCGAAGATTGTATGGGCGACTACTAGGGGTAAGGGCTGAAATCCAAGGAAGATTTGAACTTTTATGAATAGGAAGGAGGAGACACAATCCTGCTTCTAGTCTTCGAACACATAAATAGTTTACGTTAATAAGCTGGCATCTATCTGAGTAGGAGATATTGGGATGTTCCCCACCTCAAAGTTTTTTTTAGAAAAACGCCATAAAACGTTTTCAATTTTTAACGACTAGCCTCGTTCATCTGAGCGAAGAATGGGCAACATTACTCGAGAGTGGGAAGTACAAGTATACGATAGAGCCTTAATTTAATTTCCCGAAGACACAAATTGTATGAAGTAAAGCCACATATCCGGTCGGCTTTGGTTGTAATCCTGTCAGCGTGGGGCGAGATATTAAGATTACTAGTGTAGCTTAAACCTAAATCCTTGATGGTGGTACATTCAGTCATAGGTGTGCCTTGAATGACCACTGGTTGATGTAGCCTATCAGATCCAAAACACATACAGCGACATTTAGACGGAGAGAATTCCATTAGTCATTTTGAGCTCCAAGCTGAGAGAGCAAGCAAGACAGCATGGACTTGCTCCAGGCAATGAAGGCTCGTAGATTTGTTGAAAGAATATACACATTTGAGATCATCGGCATAAGTAAATGATAGAGAATGTTTAACTGTCGCCAAGATATAATTTATGTAAAGCAGAAACAAAATAAGACCTGAAACGGTGCCTTATAGGACACCACTTACAATACGGCTTTCACTGGAAAGTGAAGATCCCACCAAAATATTTGTTTACGATTAGATAGGTATGACCTGTGAAAGTCTATTAGTGGACTGCGAATTCCCATAGTTTCCAATTTAATCAAGAGTCTTTTATGTGGCACTTTATCAAAGGCTTTACTGAGATCAAAATGAATAACGACAACATATAGATGTTTATTACGAAGAGAGGTAAGTAGATTGAGAAAACGACAGATGACATGTTTCACAAGAGCGATCTGGTAAAAAGCATGCAGGGAAGGGCTAATAACTTGATTGGCTATGCAAAATTCGGTAATTTTTTAAGGCGATAATTTTTTCAAAGCTTTTCTCGAGTGAGAATATTTTATGGACACCTCGATAGTTCTGAACGTTAGAACGACAGCCAGACATAAATACAGGAATAATAATGGAAGTGTTCCAATAGTCAGGAAAGAAGCCATTCACGAGGAATACTGAAAAGATTTTGCTAAGCAGAGGAGGAAAATCTCTTAGCTGTTTTATAAAAGAGTTTGGGATAGTGTCCGCACCTACTGAGCGAGAGTTAGGATGATGGCTTATCAGTTTTTGAATACATTCAGGAGAAAAATTAATCATGCTGAGGGAAACATCAGACGACGGAAAAATTAAAGGAATTTGGTCAGTTTCGATGGTGAAATGTTTGGCAAAGAAAGAATTTAACATTTTTGCTTTGCCTGACTCCTCTGTAATGAACGCATCGTTGGAACTAAGCAAAGGCGGAATGACTTGGTAGGATTTAACAGAGAATCTTTGGCGGAAGATCTGAGCAACTGATTTAGAAGCATTCATGGCATTAATAGCTAAAAACTCTGTACGCCTATCTCACGCGAGCCTCATTTTCGAAGCTAGTTCAAATATTTCAACGATTCTTAGATGAAATGATAATGAGCTCACAGAAGGATCTTTAAACTGCTTCCGTAACTTTTTAAGTCTGTTTTTAAGAAAGTGTGGGACAGCGGTGGAATTAGCACTCGATCTGAACATCTTCCGAGTAATAAGGTCAAGAAGATCTTTTGTTACGCAGTGTAATAAATTGTTGAAAAAATTTATATCATTATTTGAAAAAATACTGCGCCAATCAAGATTACCTGTAAAGTTATTGACTAATTCCTTGTTAAAATTAGCAAAGTCAAAAATACTACGTTTTACTGTTGGCTTTGAGGAAATGGCAACTGGAAGGTGACAATGGATTAAAAGGTCATGATAGAAATCCATAGATAAAGGAAAGGTGTCATTCGTAAAAATTAAGTCTAAAACACTATCGTTTCTGGTCGAAGAGTGGACTAATTTAGACAAGTTTTAAAAGTGAATGGTGTTAAAAAGCTTCTGGAATTCAGGAGAGGAAGTATGTGTTTGTCAGTCAATTTGCCAGGCAAATTAAAATCTCCTTCGATGATCTTGACATCGAAAGAAGTTTCTGCAATTTTTTTCAAAGAGTTCACAAAGCTGGCTTTCATTTCCGGAGGAACAAGGAGGATTATATACACACCCGACTTAGGCTTTCCTAGTTTGCGGAAGGATTACCGAAGCAAAACATAAATATCCAGAGAAGGAGGAAATGTTCACTTCATAAGGTGATTGTGCATGTGAGGCTCTTTTGTAAAGGAGGCAACCACCGCCGCGTCTTTCGACACGATCCTGGCGGTATAAACTAAGGCTATCTATATTAGGTGCCGAGTTCGAAATTAGAGAGTGAGCCCAAGATTCTGTAATGCACAATACGTCTGTGTCAAAATCAACAGCTACACTTCTTAATTGTGTCATCTTTTGCACGACTGATCTTGCGTTGAGAGAGACATTACTGAGCGTATTCCCAATATGTAGGTTCCGCTCATTGTTACTTACAAAAAAGGAAGAGCCGGAGGTGGAAAATTAAGCTGTTGGAACGAAGCAATAGGTGGAGGACAAAGTTGCTGTGGTATAAAATTTGTGGGGTAATTACTAACTAGAGATGCAGCATTATGTGGAAAAACATTTGAGGAGGACCCAGGAAGACGAAAGCTATTTTGTTGAGTTGGAAAAATAGAAGGCATTAAAATTGGATCTTGTGAGTTGTTAGGATAATATGAGGGGTAGTTTATGTTAGGTAGCGGATATAATGGTTTCGAGAGACAGTTAACATCAGGAAAGGGTTTTATTATTTGGGGTGTTAGATTAGCAATGGCATTGGAAAAGTCATTAGCAGTGCTATATACTTGCATTTTGCGGGCTATTGTGTAAGAGAGCCTCACAACTGGGGTGTTTACGTTAAGTTGAGAAGTCTGGATAGGAACAGGTAAAGATCTCCCTGAACTATCATCTAGCTTATTTGACCGAACCGCAAGATCAGACCTGAGTGGCCAGGCGCGGGAACGGGGTGTATTCGATGTAGGATTATTACTTTTCTCTAAAAAATACGAACTCATAGAAAGATGCAGCATCCCATCCTCCGAGACGCTCTCGGAAATCCCATAGTTGATGCCCAGTTAACCGCTGATAGCTTCAATGATTTCCTGTCCAAAACGTTCATTGAAGACTCGACCACTCCACCCCCGACCATCCAGCCATTGGCCGGGGCAGTTCTAGAAACTATAACTTTCACCCTGTGGGATGTGACTGTTGCGATTCGGCGTTTTCGTCAATCTTATAGTCCAGGCCCTGATGGTGTCCCAGTGAGCATTTTAAAAGCCGATGCAAACACGATCTTCCCACCCCTCTTATGCAAGATATTTAATCTTGCTCTTGAAACTGAAACCTATCTTACCTTGTGGAAGGAATCACACATTTTGCCCATTCCTAAGCACGACAAATCTACATCATTTGATGACTTTCGGCCAATAAACACCCTCCCCGCAGTTTCGAAGATCTTAGAGACATTGGTCAAGGATAAGATGATGCGTCACTTAACAGTGAATAACCTACTGAGTGTTGCTCAGCATGGATTCCTCAAAGCTCGATCTTGTGACACCTGTCAACTCTCTTTCTGTGACTATGTTCTCCAATCTAGGGACAATGGTTTTGCACTTTACACAGTATATTTCGATTTCACTAAGGCTTTTGACCGTGTTGACCATGCTCTTCTCCTCTTGAAATTGTCCTCTTTCGGGATAGGTGGCAAACTTTTGAATTTAATATCCTCTTACCTGGACACTCGTACATAACGAGTTAAGATTTCCAATACTATCTCCAACCCCACACGTGTGAGGAGTGGAGTCATTCAGGGTAGTGTACTCGGCCCGCTTTTATTTTGCCTTTTCGTTAATGATGTACCCGATTTATTTCAGAATGGTAAGCCTTTCATGTATGCCGATGATCTTAAAGTTGCATATCGATATAAGCCGGCAGATCGTGACATCGTGCTTGAGCTCCTTAAGAGCGACCTACAGGCTTTCGCCCAGTGGTGCCGCACATGGCGCCTTTCGCTTTCTTGGCTTAAGTGCTCAGTCATGGTAGTTGGCGACGACCGCCAACCTCAACTAAATATTGAAGGTCACGCCATAAATGTGCCCAGGGTTATAAAAGATCTGGGCATATCATACTCCAAGAGTCTCAATCTCTCGGAGCACTGTGCCTTGATAGTCTCCAAAGCACGCAGAACGACCGGGTTTAACCTCCGAAACTTTAAAACTAGGGACATTAGAATGCGCCTTTATAACATGTACGTTAGACCTGGTCTGGAATTCTGTTCGTTTTTATTTAGCCTCATGCGTGCTACTGAGCGGAAGAAAATAGAATCCGTTCAACACTTTTTTACCAAGAGAATTTTAGCCGCGGAACACCGACATTTGTCTTACCAAGAACGTTTCCGGCTTACGGGCCTTGATCCTTTATGGTTCCGTAGATTACAAAAGGGACTATTTTTGCTATTTAAACTCTTATATAATCACACATTTAATCCACTCACCTCTTTAAGACACCATGTTTACCCACGACGTAACAGTCATCGTGAGGTCTTTTTATTTCTTCCTCTGGCACGTACTGTTAAATATCGACGGTTCTATTCTGTAAATGCAATTGCTATTTGGAATAAACTACCCATGAGTGTGAAAACTCTGCAAAATTATCCTTTATTTAAGAGAACTAGTACTCGATTTTTGCATTCAGAAAAGCTTCCTCAAATTTTGGGTGCTGAATCCACTGATCGACTCTACCGTAGCGATGGCGTTTGTGGTCTCTGAACACTATGGCCTGTCTCACCAGCTGTTCCTCAACGCCTCTACTTTGACTATCTCCAACTTCATGAAAGGAATTGACGTCCGATAATCTCCGATACCGTTCAACCCCCTCCCCCCCCTTCTTGACGGCCGAAAATCTACCGCCAGCAGTTTATTTTCTCCTGAACCCTCCAAACCATAAAAACCACCATCAACTATATTTTTATTCTTCAGGAGTTTTTTTTCACTGCTGGTCGGATTTGTGTTTAATCGCTTCCCTTGACAATGCCTGTAAACTGGCATTTAATAATAAATTAAATTAATTAATTAAATCTCTCGTATGAGTGCTGGGAGTCGGTTGTTCTTCCAGGATTGGCTCATCTTTACTGTTAAGATCAAGCATCCCTGTAAATTTGGGAGGCGCATTTGACCAATCCTTGCTTCTTTGGAAAGTTTTAAAGAGGCTAGTTTCAAATGACTCTGTAATAATGTGATCAGTCGAAGAGCTAGATGGAACTGGGGCCGCTGTTGATAGTGGGGAGATTTGGTCAATGCCCGATGAAGATACTGCTTTAGAGACAAAAGGCATATGCGTAGAATTCGGGAGTGACTTTACTTTTGTTAATGGGGAAGAAACTCTTTGTTGCAGTGGAGTTTGATCTCCACTAATAGAAAGTTTATTTATTGAGCCGAGCGCTCCAAATAGGAGAAAATAAAGCCCATTTCTATCAACGAAAAGAGTTTGATCAGAATTGGTGGACTTTTGCTCATAGATGAAAATCTTTTAGCTACAGTGACCCTAAAGTTGAAGCCGCACGAATAAATGAAGCGAAAAGCGACATCGATTGGCTGTCTACTCTTAGGAACGTTTTTTAAAAATAAAGTTGAAACTTCGTTTGTGCCTGTCTTCAGCCTCACTAGCAACCAGGTCAGTGAGAGGCATGAGCTTCTCACACTGCTGAGACGTAAGCGTGGGCAACTTTCCTTCAAGAAGGGCACAAAAACAGAAAAAATGATCCGTAACTAGACATAAAATTGTTAAAATCATCAACCGCCGCTAGGTCTATTTTCTCATATGAACAATGGGCTTCAAATGGAGTTTAGTTTCCCTGAGATTATGACGAAGGGTTGCCTGAGGCTTCATGTCGAAAAAGCAAAACAAGACTTAAGTGTGAAAACTTATAGGGATGATAGCTGCCGAAACTTCGAGGATATATGGATGAGGCTATGTATGATGAAATGATTTCTGAAAGCTATCAGTATTCGTGGACCAGACAGAACAATTGATACTAAGCAATTTTTACCAAACAAAAGAATGCAAACCTGAAAAAACGGGTAAATGACAATTTCGTAGGTGGCAAAACAGAAGTGTGAATAAAGTTGAATCGGATAATGAGGCTATGTAGGATAAAAGAGAGAACAGTGTATTTCTGTTACTAGTCAATAAACCGACGATAAAAGCGGTCAGCGGAGACGGTGTATCGTTAAAAATATACTTTTATTCAGAATTTTACGAGGAAAAGCTTTTGTATATGCGGGTTAAACTTAATAGGATCGAGACTCTGTTGGGTGAAAAAATAGGACACTATATTTCTAGTTTATGATAAATCGACGAAACACGACTGTAAACGAAGATGACTTATGACAAAAAATAGGAAATTTTGTGAGATCTATATTGGAAAACTGTACAAGAGACTAAGAAATTGAATTTAGAAATATGACTTTCACTAATCTTTTCAAAATCATGCCGAACGCGTTGACCTTTAAACGTTGTGTACGCTGTGACTCGTTGTGTACGAGCGTCCAGGTAAGAGAATATAAACTTCAAAGGTTTTTCACCTCTTCTGAAAGAGGACAGTTTCAAGAAAAGAAGAGCGTGGTCGACACGATCAAAAGCCTTAGTGAAATCGAAATATAATGTGTAAAGTAGAAAACCATTGTCCATAAATTGGAGAACAGAGTCAAAGAAAGAGAATTGGCAGGTGTCACAAGATCGAGCTTTGAGGAATCCATGCTGAGCAGCATCAGTATGTTATCCTCTATTAATTGAGGCATCATTTTATCTTTGATCAATGTCCATAAGATCTTCGAAATTGCGGGGATGATGTTTATTGGCCGAAAGTCATTTGTTGACGTAGGTTGGTCGTGCTTGAGAATGGGCAAATGTCCGATTCCTTCCACAAGTTAGGGTAAGTTTCATTTTCAAGAGCGAGATTAAATATCTTGCATAAAAGGGATAAGAAAATCGTATTTGCATCGACTTTTAACATGCTTTCTGGAACACCATCAGGTCCTGGGCTATGAGATTGACGAAAACGCCAAATCGCGACAGTCGCATCCCACAGGGTGAAAGTTACGGTTCCGAGAACTGCCCCGGTCAATGGCTGGATGGTCGGGGGTGGAGTGGCCGAGTCTTCAATAAACGTTTTGGAAAAAGAAGCATTGAAGTTATCAGCGGTTAATTGGGCATCAACTATAGGATTTTCGAGATCGTCTCGAAGGGTGGGATGCTGCATCTTTCTGTGAGTTCGTACTTTTCGGGAGGAAAGTTTCGAGAAATTTAACGAACGGTTTTCAGTGAACTGGACATCTTCGGCTAGATTTTTTCTTCAGACTATCTTTTAGTTCGCTCACAAATATCCCAAATCAGTGGCAGAACGGGAACATCGTTCTGAAGATGGAATCGACGAGAACGTCTGCACAATCTGCGACGAAAGGGTAAGGGTAGGATAACCTCGTCCCCATGATTAATAATTTTCTTACGGGGACACAACGAGAAATAAGCGGATCCAAGATTTCGTACAGATTTGCAGTGCAAACATTTACATCCGAACTAAGAAAGAAATCAGTCCAGTCGTAGGAATTAAGGTGTGTCAATTATTCGGTCGAGCCAGTTGATCGAACATTACTGAAAGAGCTATACTTTGGGGACAAAGTTTTGTCAGCCTTGAGTCCCAACGGTAAAGCAACTATGCCATGGTCTAAGTCCTCGAGTGGGCCTAGGGATGACACTGATGAAGGCATGCAGCCTCCACAGAAAATTAGGTCAAGCATGTTTGATCCTCGGGTAAGAAAATCGACAACCTGACTCTAAATCCCAACATCCACAACCCCAGGAAAGTTTTCAAAACTTGTAGGGCCTGAAGGCGGAGACCAGCGCACTTTAGGGGGATTAAATTCACCAGCAACCAATTGATACTTAAGGCTTGAAATGCCTGTGAAAGTAAACGATCAAAACTGTAGTTGGCGTTGGGAGGACGATAAACACAGCCAACGAGCAAGGAGAACTTATTTTTAGTGAAATATCGAGCCAGCAGCTGCCTTCTACCGCGGAAAATGCGGGAGGTTCAACGGCAGAAATGTAAGTGTTTGCTTAACGTAGACGCAGCTGCTCCCACCACGGCTATCTTGACAATCATTTCGGCCGCAAGTATAGCCTAGAAGAGAGAGTTCGGAGTCAGCTACGGAAGCTGATGCCCACGTCTCAGTTACTAAAAAATATCTGGACAATGGACGAACACCAGAGTCTAAAGCAAAGGCATCTTATTTAGCAAGGATGGGGCGTTTAGAACAAAAAGTTTGAGGAGGGAGGCTGTTTGTTTCTGAGGGAGGTGTGCTACGTCGTCCAGTGCTTGGCTGACCACGGAACACACGGTCCGGATGTATCGATCCGGATCTGCAAGAAAATTTTGTGGCATCAAATGATTCTGACTTGGATAAAAACAGGTAAGACTTGGGGGAGGAAATGACGAGCAGAGAAACTGTTAACCATTGTTATCTAGCTCATTTTCAGTTGGAAATTGACGGGCCGGATACGGCAACTTGTTCCCGCTGGAACGAAACTGAGGCGCGGATGAGTTAACTGATCCAGTATGGACGTTAGCATGAGGAATGCATTGATAAAACGGCAATGGAGGAAAAGTGATGAGGGTGGGGGACGCACTGCTTCCATTGGAACAGGAATTCTATTTAGAGGCGGTTTGGCGCTAGTCAGATATGTTTATCAACTACAGAAGAGCAGCTGAAAACGGTCTTTAATTCATTAGCAGTCTCTTGCGATAAAATGCCGCTGGAATCATTAGACTCCAGGGAGATTACGCACAATATGCTAGAAGAGATAAGACAGGAACTAGGAACCGATGCACTGCCAAGAGGCCTCGAAAACTATAAGAGAGACAGGACGGATTCTGCGATTGTCGGTCGCTTTGTCGGCTGTAATGAACTTGAAAAGCGGGTCCAGACGCTAGAAGAGAAGCAAGGCCTACTGACGAACATCATCATGGCTATTCTTAAGCACAGTAAAATAGAACTACCAAATAATCCGCCAAATTTCCGATCGATAAGCGACTACTAATAAAAGCGCTAGCGCGGAAAAGTCAAAGCCAGTCAGGAAGAGGAAGCGAGTTATGTCTCCAGAGGAAACTCTAGAAAAATCAGTTCCGGTGGATAACGTGGCGGTCGACACTAATACATTAAAAATAAGTCAGGTTCCTTTACCTGCTATAGTAACTAAACCTGCCAAATAGATAGATAGATAATTTTTATTAAAGACCCGTCGGGGTCCCATCAAAGCAAGTTAAAATAAATTTGCATGCGAGTTTTAGACAAGGTAGGCCGAATCGTTACAAAATGCAATTCCTAGTTTCTGAATTAGAAGTCCATTGAGAAACATGATGATTGAGGGGTGAAAAAAAACTCCTTATAAAAAGTTAAAAATGATTGGATTGATTTTACAGAAGAAAAAAAAAACCCCTCCATAAAAATAATAACAGAAAAAAGCGAGCAGGACTGGCCTGTAGGTGGTGGTATATAACGGAATGTTGTCGGTCATCGTCAGGGTAGCAATAAATGTCGAATGTGGGTCAGACAGGACTGGCTTGCAAATGGCATTGTATACGGGATTCACAATTGAGATCGTCTGGGCCGGATTGGTACGCCGCGTCAAAGAGGCCAGACGAGAGGAACCCAGATGCGATCGGCCACAGCACGCTTCGAGCTCAGCCGAGCAGGAGGGAAGGGAGGAACGACCAAACTACTAGTAGACGGCGAATACTGAGGGTTCCGCCCTGAGCGTCAACAGACCGCATGAGGTCGGAATGCGGGAGATGACATCAAAAACCGCGAAAATTGTCGCTATGGGGGGGGGGGGGAGTGATAGCAGTGGATTTAGAAGCCAATTCAAAGTAGGGGTTTCTAATGATATAATTAAGAGTTACCACTTAATCTACCACTAAATCCTAGGAGGACCCTTCTCGAAGTCAAGAATCTGAGGGTTCGGGAATGAGACCGTTAACAGTGCCTTTATGCTTTCCAGTGTAAGATGGTTGCGTAATTTCGAACACTAAAGTTGGGAAAGCCAGGGTGACCCTCAGAAGATCTGTTAGAAACTACAAGGACTCGCCGTTATTCTTGGAAGGCAATGCTGTTACTCCACTTCTTCACAAGGCTTACTCATCCGGAAAGTGCCCTAACCAATCCGTTTATGGAAAAGGACACGATAAGCCTTCGTGCAGTATATTGCAACGGGGTTATGATTGTAAGAGCTCCACTGCCGGAGCAAGTACGTCACATGAAAATCAATGCCTAAACTCCCTTCGCCGGCCGAAAATCATTCAAATGTCGAAGTGACAACAGCCGTCGGGAATACTACAGTAGCATTATATCGTCCTAGCGCGGACGGGACAATAATGAGCTCTTCCATAAATCGTAAGCTAAATATTGTCATAAGGGGCGGCCCAGAGTCCACGTCCTGCATTCCGAAGGAACGAATGACGCACGACCTAGATCTTCTTCATCAGTACGCTAGTGCCGTCCTGCAGGATGGGGAATTATTCACCGTTAAAAAAGCTTTCCGACTAGGCAGAGCGGACCCTAATCGTGACCTAAAAACATCCCCAAGACCCCTGAAAGTTATTTTGGAAAACAAAGCCCAAGCAGCGCTTTTGTTAGAAAGTAGAACGACCTTACGCAATTCGCACAAGGAAGTGTTTTTTTCAACCAGACTACGAACCGAGGGAAAGACTGAAAATGAGAGAACTGAGATCAGAATTGAAGGAGAGAATTGGCAGAGGAGAGAAAGGGCTGAAGATCAAAAATGGACAAATAATCCAGACAAATGGGTCTTTCCTGTGGTCAGAACCCGTCACAACGAAGGCCGGGTCTCTCCAACGAATCAGTCATTGAAGGTTATATCCGCAAATGTGCAAAGTCTCTTCAACAAACTAGATGAACTAAGAGACTAAGTTGATGAAATTAAGCCAGACATTATCGTATTCACAGAAACGTGGCTTACTGAAGATATCGCAGATTCAGAAATATCACGTAGAGGATATCAGCAATTCAGGAGAGATAGACTAAGCCGAGGAGGAGGAGTCATGATTTATATCACTTGCAAGATAAGCGCTATGGCTGATGTACACAGACCGGTACGGGATGTGGAACTGCTAAGCGTTACCATATCTACTAAGAATGTCCGATCATTGACGCTTTCGGTGGTGTACCGTTCACCTAACCATACTTCTGACCAAGATCTCATGCTCATATCCGAACTGTACCAAGCTAGCGAGAAGAAAGATGTCCTTATCGTTGGGGATTTTAACGCTCCTGGCATTGATTGGCTAACGTGGACTGCACAAGGGCCGCAAGACAGCTTTAATCATAAACTACTACAATGGGCAACGGACAAACTTCTCTGCCAGAATGTTACCTTTGGAACACGGGTCAGGGAAGGGCAGCAGTCGAACTGCCTTGATCTTATTTTTTACCCGAGAGCAGAAAAACGTGTTAGACCTGCAGGACCGACAGCCATTAGGGTCAAGCGACCACATCACGCTCTACTTCGAGTACTCACTGTTTTCCAAACCCGTCCAACCCGAGAGGTGGGAGAGGAACATTTGGAAAGGGGACTATTCTCTCATGAGGAGGGAAGCGGCAGCTATAGCATGGGAGACTGAACTGCATGGTCGAGCAAACGACAACTGGAATACTTTCAGTTCCTTACTGAAAGAGATTGTTTACTCCAATTGTCCTCTCAGAAGAAAGAAAATCACAAACCGCCCAAAATGGATAAACCCGGACTTGAAGGCCTCTTTCAGAAAAAGGAATCGTCTGTGGAGGCGTTACAGACTAACTGGCTCCGACGAACACTTACAGGAATATAAGCGGCAACGAAACGTCTGTAAAAGTGAGGCCTCAAAGCTGCGAAAGAAGTTTGAACTAAACATACTCCGAAATTCGTTGGAGCATCCGAAAATTCTATATGGTTATATACGATGTACTAAAAGGACTCAGGAGCTCATCCCTGCCCTCAGGTCTGCAGATGGAAAAGTGGAGATTGATGACCAGGTTAAAGCGTCCCTCCTTTCCGACTTCTTTCAATCCGTCTTCACCCGAGAACCTAGTTCTATATTTGCCCATCCATCCATTCGCCAACCAACCTCTCCTCTCAGTACCCTTCCCCATCCTATCACCTCCCTACACTCCTTAACCGAGGAACCACTCTTTTCATCTACCATAGTTAGGGCCGAGCTACTCCGGCTGAAACCTGCCAAATCGCCTGGCCCAGATAGAATTCCCGCCCTAGCACTTCGTGAACTTGCTAATGAACTGTGCAAACCCTTATCCGCAATATTTCAAAAGTCATTTGAAGACGGCGAGCTCCCGGAAAATTGAAGTGCGCACTCATTACTCCGATCCATAAAGGAGGCTCAAGACTTGACTGCGGAAATTATCGTCCTGTCAGTCTTACTTGCATCGCGTGTAAAATAATGGAACGCATAATCAAAAGACAATTGATGAAATACCTGGAACAGAACAAAATATTGTGCGATGCCCAACACGGCTTTCTTCCAGGGCGCTCCTGCTTAACGAGTGTTCTTTACTTGCACGAGAAATGGACACGAGCTACCGATAAGTGTTTTCCAGTAGATGTCATATTTTTTGACTTCATGAAGGCCTTTGACAGTGTCCCACACAGGCTTCTTTTACAAAAGATCTGGGATGTAGGGATTCAAGGGAGAATGTTTAAATGGATCAGGAGTTTTCTGTCCTCCAGACTACAAAGAGTCGTCGTTAGTAATTCTACCTCGGAATGGGTAAAGGTGGAAAGTGGTGTCCCACAGGGCTCTGTCTTAGGCCCAGTACTCTTCCTGATTTATGTTAATGACTGCATCAGCGAAGTGAATTGCGAGGCTCTCATGTTCGCGGATGACATAAAAATATGGAGTGAAGTCAAATGCGATGATGACGCAGAGAAGTTGCAGTCGAACATCAACAAACTGTGTGCTTGGTCGAAGAGATGGCTTTTGAAGTTTAACGTGTCCAAATGCGTGGTTTTGCACCTGAACACGGGCCGCAATGCCTCTCCCAAACATCAGTACTTTATTGATGGGACGAGGTTAGAAACTGTGGAAAGACACAGAGATCTGGGTGTATGGACGACCACAAATCTATCGCCATCAGAACACTGTAGAAAGATGGTCCAGAAGGCAACTAGTACTCTACACTGGATCAGACGTGCATTTAAAATATTTCCTCCCGAACTCTTCGAAAGACTCTTTGCTGTCTTTGTAAGACCTCACGTAGAGTATGGAATGCCAGCAGTCTCACCATGGATGAGGAAGGATATCAACTTACTCGAACAGGTGCAACGCAGAGCGACAAAGATGGTCGACGGTCTAAAGCATTTGTCTTATCAGGAGAGACTGAATTTCCTTGGCCTATTCCCTCTCTCTTATAGACAAATAAACTGCAGTCTACTCTGGACGTTCCGGATTGTTCGCGGCCAGGGTTGCTCATTAAGAGCAGAGGACTTCTTTGAGTTCGCCCGTACAAACCAACTACGCGGCCATGCATTCAAAGTCGGGAATGAGCGCACGCGTTTAGACCGACGAAGATTTTCATTCAGCCAGCGGGTCGTCAGGCCGTGGAACTCGCTTCCAAGCGAGATGGTGACGGCTGACACAGTTTGTGTGTTTAAAAGAAAACTTGCTCGTCTAGTTTTCGACAGAAATCGGCTTGTACAGCATGACTATGCACAGCCAGTTTTGTAAAATCTGTCATATACAATCTTCCGCACTAATTTACAGTGCCCCTATGCACTACATTATGATTACGATTGAACTGTGACCCAATCACATTTTAAATGCCTGCAATTTTATTTTATTTTTGAGTTGCTGAGGGAGTAGATAGAGGAGTGTTTATACCAGGCGTGTTGATGCGTTTAAAAAACTCAACATAAAGTGTAGTCGAATTCTCTACGGAATTGACTATGCCGTGACGTGCAGAGGCCGCAGATAGTGTTGTAGAGGACTTATTCAAAATCACAGTAGGTGTCATTATCTCGGTGTTGGTTTTTGACAATTTCAGTTTTGTTCATTCTTCGCTGCAATGGTGTAAAGTCCGGCGAAACTGAACAGCGCCATTTATGGCAGAATTCTCTAGTTGCCTCCTTCCTCATCAAGATAAATTCGACTTATATCAAGGAGAACACGTAAGTAGTATCGACGCATTACGGCTGAGCAAGCGCAGTCTTTTAGCTTGTGCGACACGGAAACCCAAGCCACAAATCTGCAGGAACAAATGCATCCCTCTACAGCAGATAAGTGACTCGAAATGTTTCTCAGTACAAAACTATGTCTGCGTTTTATTCTCTCCTCGGTTTCAGCACTCATTTCTCCAATATCTTTAAACGCTTGTTCGATGACTTTTTCATTAGTGCTGCTTATGTCGCCATATATCAACTGATCGAGTATTTCGTTGGCTGATGTTCTGTAACGACTAGCGAAGGCTTACTTTTGGACGATTAAGGGATCAAGAGGTTCTACTTGGACTAAAGGGACTTTTAATTTAACCATATCCACAGAAGGCAAAGAACATATACTGGCACCTCCTGCGTCTTCAGCCACGATTCTGATACCCAGAGACAGTAGGAAGACCGCAAGCTCTCGTCTTTTAGCACGTGTTCTACGGGGCATTACAGGGTACTAGATAAGTTTTCCGTCGCAGTACAAACATCAAAACTTTGCTAACATGCATAAAAACGCACTGAATATCAAATACTATTGTTATTTTACTACAAAAATTAGCAAGAGATGGTCTGACACGGAGTCACTAAAGAGGCACTTCACAAACTACGACTACTTTGCCAGACTGTCAAACAAGACAGGAAAAACTATCCCTGTAGTGAAAAGCGACTTTTAAAAAGGACTCGAGTAAAAAATAGGCAATAGAATAGCAAAGTATAGGCAAAGCTCCTCTTTTTTTGAAATTGAGCTGTGCGCCTTGACCATAGCACATAGCATAAATAAACCCGCTTTATCATATTCTGTTCAACTATTCCCACGTGCGCGGCGTAGGACGAAGCGATTCGAATTTATACCGGAGTCAAAACAGTAAAGTACTGACGTGTCTTGTTGTTTTGTGTATTCCGAAATTAAGAAAAATACTTCCCACTTACTTGTGTCTTTTTTTCGTCAACGTTTTGGGCTCGACTGGCTAGTTCTGACACTATTCTACACAGCATACATTTTCCTGTAGAAAATCTTGGTCGCGAGTTGTTTCTCCTGCGTTTTCTTATGGTTTCATTTTTGCAGATTAAACAATTTTTCAGATATCCTGTCATATTGTTCGAATTATAACACGTGGTGCGTTTATCTTATTTCTGTCATGATTAAATCCGACCGGCTTTTGCATTCAATCCAACGAATGGACAAACGCGTGTATACCGGATTATCTCGAGCCAAATTGAGATTTTTGTAGGCCAATGCTCCAAGTCTAATTTCGAAGATCATCGAAGTCAAAGAGCTAGTTACAGGACGAAACCCTGACGTCATTGCCATAACGGAATCTTGGCTTAATGCCGAAATCATGGATACCTTGATTTCGATACCGATCACTAGCTCTTTCGCAGTGACCGACAAAATAGGCAGGGCGATAGGGTAGTCGTCTATGTAAGGACGGGAATTTCGGCAGTTGAACAAGCCCACCCACTCTCCCTTGAATATGGATCCACCTGAATAAAGATAAAGAAGAGTATTGCGCAAAACCTAGAATTCCTGACGATTTACAGACCACCAAGTTTTCCGCGTGTAACTGATGAATCGCTCCTTAATTTAGCCAAGGAAGTAACTATCCATTATGAGGTTCTTATTGCTTGGGATATCAACGCACCTGCACCTGATTGGGAAACTATGGTACTTAACGGTAGGCCAACTTCCCTCATCAATTAGCTAATGAACCTTTCACTCGACCTCCCTCTGGCGCTACACGTGAAGGTAACCACAAGATTTAGAGAGAACTAGAGCTAACTAAAGACTTCTCTAATACTGACAAGGTGTATTCCAGTGCACCTCTCGAAAAGAGAGACCATAGTAAGCTACTATGGAATTACTCGCTCTTCTCTCAGCGCCAGAAGAGAACAGAAGTCCAGCCATATTTATAAAAGGCAGATTTTACCACGATGAAGAACGAATTGATGTTCTAGAATTGGGGCCGTTTGCTCAATGGAGATCCGGAGGACGACTGCAGATCTTTTAAGATGATTTCATTCGATCTACTTCGGCGCTGTTGCCCACCTAAGCCACAAAAATGACTAGTTGACCTGTCTGGTTTACAAAGGACCTAAATAGACAGTTACGGAAGAAAAGCAAAAGATGGAAAATATTCAAGGAAACTGGGTCACCAGAGCATCTCGAAGAATTTAGTCGTCAACGAGATGCAGTCGAAAAATGCATCCGTAGGGTACGGAAGGAGTATAAATCCAGAATTATCCGACAGCTCAAATAGAAGCCCGAGGTTTTATTTCACTATGTTAGCAGTAGACTGACAAACAAGGATCTGGCCGCAGTACTGAAGGATGATAATTGTGCAGATATAGTCAAAAACATCGAGAAAGCCGAACGCCTGAGACTGTACTTTGCCTCGGTTTTTACTAAGGCGACGGAGTTTCCTAGTGGTAGCGCCGGTCATGCTGTTCAGTTCGCTGATCCCGAGCTTGACTGTATACCCTTCCTGACATCTGTCGAGGAAAGAGGCTTACAAAATCTCGAAGAAGCAAAGTCCACGGCTCCGGACAATATACCGGTGGAATTCTTAGAAGAATTGGCGAACAACCTCCCAAACCACTAGCACACATCTTCCGTTCGTCATTCGCGTTAGAGAGGCTGCCACCGGAATGGAAGACTGTGAATATCTTTCCGATATACAAGTGTGGTGATCGCACTAATGCGAACAATTACCGGCCTGTTATTCTCACCTGCATCTGCTGTAAAATAATGGAAGCCATATTTAAGAAAGCAATGATGAAGTTCCTGGATCAGAACCACTTACTCTTAAACCTGCAGCGCGGCATCAGACGGAACCGATCGTGCCTTTCCAGTTTTATGCTCTCGACTGAGCAGCGGACTCGCGCACAAGACAAAGATGGTTGGGTCAATATTATCTACACGGACTTCAAGAAGACGTTCGACAGTGTCCCACACAAACGCCTTATCTAAAAACTCTCTGAAATTGGAGTAAGAGGAAGCTGCAGATTCTGTTACAGAGAAGCCACAAACCCTACGCATTGAGGTCTCGAGGTCAACTCTTACTCCCGTTCTAATTGGTGTCCTCCAGGGCTCAGTCTTAGAGCCGTTGCTATTCCTAGTTATAAAAACGACTGCGTCGATGACCTGGGATGCAACGCCGTCATGTTCGCTGATAGCGTTAAGCTGTGGAGAGTCATCAGATCTGACGCAGACAGGTACGCGCTTCTTGATACTCCAAACCGCCTAAGCAACTGGTCAGCTCGTTGTCTCCTCAGTTATAACGTGGACAGATGTGTAGTCCTGAGACTCTGCACGAAAGAGACCAGTAAGGAGGAGGATTCCTTTCAATACTTCCTTAATGGGCAGGCCACTTTCGAATGTTGTGGAAGAGGAAGACCTCGGCGTCCTACTGACCTCCCGGCTGGAACCATCGTCACAGTGTCAAAGGGCAGCCAAACGTGCGATAAGGGTGGTATTTGCGCTGAGGCGATAATTTTTGTAGGTCAAAAAACCTACGAGGCATTCGTTCGGTTTCCCTTTGAGTACACAGTCCAGGCCTGGTGACCGTGGTTGAGGAAGGATTATAAACAACTGGAAAGAGTACCGGCGATAGCTACGAAGATGGCCAAGAATCTTGAACATATACCATACGAAACCAGACTGGCTGAACTAAACCTGTTCTCTCTCAATTACAGGCAACTGCGCGGTGACCTCATTCAAGGCTACAGGAATGTCAGAGGCCGTGAGCGCGCCCTAGACTTTGACGAATTCTTCGAATTGGCCGGGACTGACCGTTTGCGTGGTCATCACTTCAAACTGCAGAACAATCCGGCCGACGGTAAGGTTTGTCGCAGAGGTTCATTGGAGCATGGAACGATTTCCTCGATGCGGTGGTTCTTTCCGAAACTGTTAAATCCTTTAAGTGCAGACTGGGCGCTCATTTGCTGAGAAACTACTGTACAAATAATTACGATTGCTTCACCGGCAGCAGTTTTCGCCTGGCTCACACTTACAGTAAACTTTTGAGTTTCCAGAATTGCTTATGCAATTGCTGATTCTATTTTTGTTCGTTACTGTGAATAGGGAGCTCAAGGGCGAAAGCCTCATGCCCTTAATAAACTGACTTGGTAACTCCAGCAATTTACCATTTTTATCGACCTTTCTAATAGACCGACCCGGTGTGGAGTACTGTTAGGTTAATATAAAAGACTGTCTTTCTACTATTACATCTCTGCATTTAATACTAAATGCATAGGTTTAGAGTGATTAAACTTAGATAATAAAGACCAACTGTGGAACAAAGAAATGAAATGAAATTATGAGGGGGGAGAGGAAACAGAAAATCAACCGACATGCACGAAATCCACTGTGTGATAAATCATACAATACTTATGCGGAAAGTAAGAAAATCCCTCGGACGCCTGAATAGTCGGGTCTATCTTTTCTCACTTGAGTCTGTGAATTCAACTTCACATTGCATCTCGTGTGACGTTGCCGTTCTCAATAGCCCGCGGGCGCGCAATTAGTAGGGGATGGCAGCTTTTTCTACTCTTCTCGTTCTGTCGTTCATTAGCATTTCTTGGGCAAAGCCCCATGATCCCAAAGCAAGAGCTTATGAGAAGGTAGTTCTATAGGCCCCTCTTATCATGCATCTCCAGGAGTTGAGTCAGGCTGTCCATCAGGATAGCGATGTACACGATGTTGGCTATGATCATGATGCCTTCCTGGGGAAAGATGAGGCGAAAAAGTTCAGTCATATGACACCTGCACAAAGCCGCCAGAAACTAGGGTGAGTTAATGGACGTAATTTTACCATAGCTCTCAGTGAAATAGTTGACAAAATGGACACTGATGCCGATGGCCATGTTACATATAACGAGCTGACGGCCTGGTTGAAGAAAATTTCGAACAAATACATAGATGAGGATGTCGATCGCACTTTTGAAGAGTACAAGAGGGAATTCAAGACCGATCTGATTACGTTTGCTCAACACAAGACGAAGCTCACTGATGATTTTGATGACGAGGTCGACGACGACGGGCAAGGTCAGTTTCCGTGCTGCTTCCAGGACTCCGCACCTGTTTTTTGATTTTTATGCCCATGCATTCACGGATGTACCTACTTTTTAAATTTCTCTCGTACCTGAGAAGTAGGCACAGTTCATGTTTTCGTCCCGTAATTTGGCCATAGACAAACGGTTTACCTATATCCTCATCCATGTCATATCAGTAAAATCGCGCGAGTACTGTTTTATCTTTCCCTTGCATCTTAGACGACGGATATATTAGATTAAAGGTTTTTTCCGTCAGGTATATTGGTCTGACCATTGTTTCTGCAAGAGATTGCTACTTAGGTGGCACCTTATTGCAGTTTTCTTGTCGTTCGACAACCATTGTCACATGTGCTTCAAAGAAATCAGGTTTACGTTTCCGGAGAGGAAATTTTACAGTTTCCTTGAAGCATATCTTTGAAAAATTGCTGATATTGACATTTTACGAGCATTGGTTCTACTGTATAACACGACTACCAGAATGTTTCCGGCGGCTTTTCCCACAATTAATACTGTCCTTCCTTTCTAGAATATTTTCCAGTTCCTTCTTGTACCTCCCTTAGAAATATTTTGCATTCAGGCTTTGACTATCTTTTATTCTCTTAAAAGTGTGAGCTGTATACTATTTGCCGCTTTATATCCATTCTGTCTTTTGACTCCTACAAATCAGCCTGGTTATTTATTTTTTTAGCGCCGGACCTTTTGAAGGCTATTGAGCGTGATCAAAAACGCTTTAATAAAGCCGACCTAAATGGTGATGGAAAATTAGACAGAGATGAATTTGCCGCATTCCTGCATCCCGAAGAGTTCGAACGCATGCGTGACATTGTGGTCGAGGCAAGTCGTAAACTGTGTTTCTCTTGATATTTCTGCGACTCTATTGAGATTTAAAGAAAATGATATACTATCATCTGAATGGAGTCCTGACATTCAAGAAAGAAGAATGTTTCCAATAGATCTCGTGTTATTAGGCCCTCCTGCTCTGGCCTCGTCCTACCGCATACGGTTGTAATGGATTATTTGCGAGGGTAGTCCGCATAGTGAACCAGGGAAAATGCTGTTCGGGGTAGTTCAACCTAAAGCTGGTTTTCACATTTTTAGGTAAAAGGATGATATCCGGCGTTTCTTGTTCCTCTTATTTACTGTTTCCAGTTTAACATCAGATAGCTTACTTGACGTTACACTCTTTAAATTAAGTCGATTGGAATTAATAGTGACATTTTACGCTTTGGAGAGGTCTTTGAAGATAAGGACTTTTGTGTTCATCAATCGTCGTGGAAAATTTTACCTTAATGCGACCTTGCAAAACAAATGAATCGGAAGAAGAGCTTTAGTGCACTATTCTTGTCGTTTTCCTAAGGCAGGGATGCCTACAGATGAGGTCTACGCTACAAAACGGGCGGCAGTCGTTAACTTGAGTATCCATTAGGCAGGAATGTATTCAAATACCAGACAAAGTGTTTATTGGTGTTTGCAGTCCCATTGCTTCGCTGTGTCAACGGAGCAGACAACATTCGAAAATAGGCTTGTACAGAGCAACTAACCAGCGCGTTTAGATTCTATTACATTTTGGAAAGTAAATATATTTTAATCAATTCTGGCTTTATAATTCGGGCGTCGCAAGTCACGACTTCCGCCGCATGTCCAACGGAGTGCGCGCATCACTGATGACTTTCACAAAAATCAGTTTATGGCAAGGCGGACTTTCGCAGCATCTACCGCACTCGCCTCCAATAACGAGGCTTCGATGGCGTAACAATGTCAAGATGTCTAGAAGTTGGTTCGGGCGCAGTGGCTGACAATGCTAAACAGCCCGTCTGCACGTGTTACGCACGACTTGGTCCCCACTTCATGTTTTAGTCTACACTAAAGGACATGATTTCTGCATAAGTGAGCCGGGCATGTTCTTGCATGCTACGCTTCGTCCGCTATTTCGGCGATGGGAAACTGCATCGTGTGGGTGCTGTAGGAGTGAGGCATGATGTGTTGCACGGCGGTAACAGTTCGCTCAGCTACGCTTGTGGTATAACGGGTAGCTACTATTGCAGCACAATACCTGACGCGTGTTGAAGGCCCTCCTGTATATCTTCGTTTCCTGGGTTCCGTTAACACTGTGATGTGTCAGGGCTTATAGGACTAATTCCCGTTTATTGTTTTCGGCCTTTTTTGGTGAACCACATGTCTGGAAAAATATGGCTCAAGAGTGCGTGGAATTCGAAGACGATCCTCCTCTTTGAGACAGCGAAGTTATCGCCCACGTACCCTGCCCAAAATATTGACCTGTATGCTGCGAATATCAATGCCTGTAGGTTTTGAGGAACAGTCTCAACGACGAGACCAGATAATGATGATCCCATCGGAGGATATCTGATTTGCTCGTACGCTGTTCCTTCAAAGGCGAAAGACGGCCTCGGGCGGTATTTGAGCAGTTAACCTCGGTATATGGACCCAAGTAGGTCATCCACACTTTCAGCAGCCAAACTCTGCATGTTCGGAGTTACTTGGAGTTACTATTGACGTACCACCAAATTATATCGTGGCCACATCTATGTTAAGTTGTAATCCGCTGAATCTTTCGAAGTGTATGGTTGATTGGACTTTGTATCAGAGCCCGATGTGGGACGATTTAGGGGTCAAAACAGCCATCTGACCAGACTTTGTCCTAATTCTCTACAGAAGTGCAGATACTCATTGCAGCAAGGCAGGCGAAGAAATAACCAAACGCTGTTATCTCTTCGGTGGATGTTCATCTGCACCGTGTGCCTTCTCAACCTTACAGAATGCAGCAAACAGTCGAAACGAACTATAACGTCAACAGCAGAATTAAAGAAAGCCTGGCTGGTGCCACAGTATATTGCGAACATATTCAAAGCAGTTGCTTGTCTATTGAAACCTTTGAGGATTTTCGTCGTCTATAGACCTGAAGCAATGGTAAGACGTCTAGTCATGAGACATAAGCCCACTTCCCCTATCACGAGGCAATTAAGTCCATCGCTTTCACCTACAATGGGCTTAGTTGCCTCCTTTGGAGCTCAGATGTCTGTCGCACCCCTTGACTGCCTTGACCCTGGTCTGTCTGGGTAGTTGTTGCTGCACCGGTCTTGATGGTTGCACTCCCATCTGACCCAGGTTGAAGTTTTCCTGCCTTCGGGTTCGCACTTAACTTTGCTTCGCATTGGACTGTGTCCAGCGGGCTGCAGAAAGGGTGCTGCCCGTGTGCCGGACCTCTACTGTCTCTTTTTCTATGCGGCCATTCCCTCGGACGAGGATTTTTAGTCTGCTGCATGTGAATTCAGGAACCGATTCATGTCTGCTATGCGCAGACGCGTTGTTTTGTTTTGTCGGCCACCACGTCCACGTCGAGCGCTTTGACCCCGTCATGTTAGCGGTTCTCTGTGGGTGTGGAACGAGGAGTAAGAAAGATACGGTCCTAGTGTACCCATGACTATTTTTTTAGTTCTTGCGATTAGAAGCGGAGCCTCGTGCCATGAAATTCACCAACGTATAATGTCATATCACTTCATTGCGGGCCACTCTTTCTTAACTAGGAAACAGTTCAGGATCTTGACACCAATGGAGATGGCGTTATTGACCTTGAAGAGTACACAGGTAAGGTATTTGGTTTCCTTTCCTTTCTTAGCTTTTTTTATTGATTTCCATCTCTCATAAGTTTTGGTTCATCAATGCCATTGAGATGTCATTTGGCGTATTAAACTGCAATTTCAGAGAGTATTTTGTTAAATGAGGCTTTGTTTGTCAGATGTTTATTGACAAATGCGCTTCACATCTTTTGGTCGTCGACTTTACGTTTCAAATCAATTGTCATCTTCTATCTTTACAGTGTGCATTACAGATGCCTCTATTTAAGCCCCCCACGTTAAATGGATCCTTACTCTACTTTGCCTACGTAGGTTAACATGGAACTTTGTCCTGAGTTCAGTCATGCACTGCGGCATATGCTGTCTTGCAGTTCAGCATCTTTTTACTAGGGAAAGGATAACTACGCTGACGGCGTTCGTTTTTTCCCATCGATTCCCTCTGCCAGTATAAATTCGACTATTTTCTGGGGGAGAATGTTAAAGAATTACACTTTTAGGCTCATTTCGCAGAAAAGTACGTTTTTGAGACAGCTCGGGACTTTGGCCTTGATTTATGTAATTATGGAAACTCTGGGCTATTTTGACTGGTCACGTGTCCTAAAATCCACAGGTTTATTACCATTCCTTGAAAAGCATACAACTCAACCCACATTAATATTCCATGAGCATCAACACCCTGCTTAATCGGGAAGTATATGTTTTTTGTTTTATAGGAAACAGACGGTATGACATTTGCAAGCAAATAAACAAGGGTGCGGTTTTACCTTCGAACTAAGCGTGTATTATTAAACTTTTTAATTCCAACACCCTCCATACCGCCAATCTTCAAATTAGCGGAAGGCATAATCCCCCATTTAATAACCGTAGCAATCGCTATTTAAATCCGACCTTTCAAGGACGTGGGATTAACCTTGGTCAGGCACCGACATCTCCGTGGGATTTCTGCAGGTGCTTGGGAAGATTGTCGTTCGAAAACTGGCATGCTATGGTGTATGGCATTATCTGGGATAGCGTCCGTTGCTGTACAGCATTACGACCTCAGTTACTGTTTGAGAACGTATACACCGGCTTAGGAGCTTTATGAGTATCCGTGCACGCCGTAGCACTGAAATCGTCTCTATTCAGAAGTACAGTAGGTGTGCTAACTCGTGAAATGTTAACCGAAATTCTGAAATGCGTTTTCGTATCGAAAGGATTACTTAGGTAGGGGTGTGAAATTAATCCTTTTGCAGCCTAATTGTATGATAATTCAGTTACCTCTGCATGCCGGCTTTCGAGCGAACTTATTTCCGGCCGCGAGCAAACACCAGACGCTGTAAAAATGACTGCTTAAGTAGCATGCATTTTTCTCGTTGATTTTCGATGCCCTTATGAATTCAAATATATTTCATAGAAAAAAATGCATAAAATATTCATTATTTTACTCATTTGGTAAAAAATTACGTCTTCTTCCAATTTTATACTCAGAGAAAGGGTATAATTCGATTTTAAAGAACTGTTCCGATTCCCGAATAATCTCGAACCCGACCTGCCGTTAAACTTGCCTTCAGGGTCTCCAAACAACAAGCTATATATTTTCCACGTACGGAAAGCCCTACATTTCTCTACGGTACTAAGAAGAGACCGTATGAGTTTCATAAAAATTTGGTAGTGAATTTGAGCCATATCGTAAACAAAATGCATTTCAGAATTTCGGTTAACATTTCAAGAGTTAGCACACCTACTGGACATGAAATGATTTTGAAAAATGTCCCCTGTCTTTTGGCATACACA
>CACRXP010000034.1:132024-155727 GCA_902702965.1 Spirometra erinaceieuropaei | reverse complement strand
TACCAATGTGGCTTGTAAAGTTAACAATATGGCTCATATTCACTGCTAAATTTTATGAACCCATATGGTCTCCTCTTAATACCGTAAAGAAATGTGTGGTTGTCCGTACGCGGAAAATATACGGCTTGTAGTTTGAAAACCCTGAATCCAAGTGTAACGGTAGAGCGAGTTCAAAATTATTCGGAAATTGGACAAGTTTAAAAACTGAATTATATCCTTCCTTCGAGTATAAGATTGGAAGCAGACGTGACTTTGTACCAAAGGAGTAAGAGAATGATTATTTTTGTGCATGTTTTGCATGAAATATAATTGGACTTTTAGGGGCATCGAAAATCAATAAGAAAAATTCGTGTTACTTAAGTAGTCATTTTTTACGGACTGTAGTTTTTGCTTACAGTCAGAAGGAGGCTCATTTTAAAGCCGCATCCTGAGGTAACTGAAATATTATAGAATTATGCTGCATGATGATTAGTTTTACAACCCTACGTAATCAGTCTTTCCGAAACGAAACCGCATTTCGCAATTTATGTGGACAGTTCATGAGTTAGCCCACCTACTGTAGTTTAGGAGCGCGTCAGGTTGTAGTGAGGAATGCGCTGGGGTGCAATGGAAAGGGATCCCGCAGTGTGAACCTCGTTCTCCTCTTTCTCATGCTCCAGTCCGATGCCCGAAGCGCTCAGTCCTCTGATTCTGGAATTATTCGCGTATGGATGACAAAGTGGCCCGTCTGCGCGTGACATGCACGACCCGCATTTCGCAAGATATGGACTAATCAACTGGACACTTATCAGAAATTGTGGGTGGATTACTTTAAAGCATTCAAAGTTTAAGACGTCTTCTCTGGTGTTTGCCAAGGGCTATGCTGATACTACACTAGGTATGCGGGAGTTCGTGCGTCTGACGAGAAATTCCTTTTATCGGATTGCAAAAACAACCCTTTTAGAGGGTATTATTCATCAGCGCGCAAAAGCAATTATTTTTGGATGTGGTGATGTTAGAGAAGCTTGGTGTCGTTGCAGAATTTATAATGCAGTCGCCGTTTAAGTTTTTTAACTCTTAAGACACCAGTGAATGTTGAACAGCATGTAAATAAAAACACCTTCAGGACATTTCAAGAAACACCTTTCTTCCGAAATACCTACTACTAGTTTGTAATCGACGGAAAATGCTTCGTTTGGATCTATTCAAGACCGAAAGCAGGGTTTCTACCCTGGCACCAATGGAAAGTTGAACTGCTAGAGCGGGCGCATAAAACTTACATTTTTAATCCCAGCTTCACATGTACGCAGTCGCTGCTTACATTTAGACCTCACTTTAACGCGGTGTCCCGGCTCTACATACATTTTACACACGGTGTATATAAATATTTGGGCCAAATGTTCGAATAGGTCACACTTATTAGGCCTACCTACCTACGATCATCATAAGGTAGTAGCAATGCAAAAAAAACTGGGGTTATGATATCTTTTAGAGGCAATTGCCACGTTCAGTTTATTTAATATTTTCAAAAAGCCGGTGTGGCCATTTACTTCGGCAGTAGTTTCGTTTTTACAAAATCGCCCTATGTTCGTCCATTCCAAACATCCTCTAAACTCCCACTGGAATCTTTTAATGTTTGTTCCCATGAGGCCGTTAGTTGGCCTACACGAGCCACCCCCTGATTCCGACTTTATTTTACTTTCCTTTGACACGTGCTCCTTGTATGATGAATTTCATTAGTGGTAACAGTGAACAAAAGCGAAAAATCACTGCTGGAAGGTTTTGTAATTTCCACCGCAGCGATTGAGCATTTTTTGCATTTTAGGATATTACCTTAAACTGATGGCACTTGTTGCCTATTTCGAAAACTTGATTCTTGCCCATTTTCGGTCGCGGTATGCTATGGATTTCTTCCTCGTCCCGTTTGGCAGACGCATGAGAGCTTAGGACGTGATATCAGACTGACTGGCCTGTAAGTCCCGTTGGGCCAGCTGTTTACATCTGTCTGCGTATCTGACTTTGCACTATGACGTCATTGCTCGAGTTGGGGAAAGGAGGAAGAGGAGGAGACTAAACAGGAAGTGACTGTTGGGAGGGGAGGCGAGAGAGGGTGAGGACACTACCGCTCCTGTCTGTCTCACGAGTATCGACTCCTGACATGGAAATCCCGCAACACGGGGTAGACAGGCGCACAGACAGTGACACGGACACACGCTCGCGCACACGATAGGCCGCAGACGACATCTTCCAACCTTCTTTACTCACTGTTTCGCCCAATCGATGCTTTCCAGCCCCATATCTTTCGCCTAACTACTCAGCTGATGCAAATGTGCACGCACGCACGCACGCGTCCGCTTGATCGTAGAGAGCATTCTTGACAGTTAAGATAATAATGGTGCCTGCTGAGCATGCTTACTGAGGCCCATTTCAATGGTAGTTGATCTGGCATGAGCGGACGAGTGAATCCGATCACCTACCTGGCCCGTCGTTTGTCGAAGACGCTCTCAAAAGGCGGCAACAGTGATGCGGCCAACACCAGCACCGTTGCTCCGGGAGACGAGGATTTGGACAGCACCAGCTACAGACCACCTAGGCGTCTTCCGTCCGCCCACGTGAGTCGGTCCGCGGAACGATCCAGGCTCGTCAAGCGTCGATGGAGCAAGGGATCTGGAGGACAAGCACCTAGGGAGAAGACGCCTTCCGTATTCCAAGCTCGCTCCGCCAGCGCTTGTCCAGCTCCTCTCGCCCAGAGCGATTGTTTCGACCTCACCGATGTTAGCGACTTTGAACCTGAAGTCAAAAGGACAGACAGCATTGGTCAAGAAGACCACACTTCTGCCGACAAGGGACAAATTGAGAGTGCCAGGGAGATAGACGGACAGTCATTCGTAGATTCCGAAAGTTATAAGATGTCTACTTCCTCCTCACGCGAGGACTTGAGCGATGAGGAAAGCATGATTTCTATTAAAGAAAATGTTGACCCCGACTTGCATCAAACAGAGGATTCGGTTATCGATGCTGGCTATGACTTTGACTACCCCACTGTTAAAAGAAGTGAAAGTGATGAAGCTCTGGATCTTGAGGTGGAGAGGACACTACCACCGGCAGATGATTCGTCTTCTGAGGAGTCTACGAGAAGGGAGCGTGAGGTGGATGACCAAGCCTCAACTGATGCGGACGAAATCAGTCTCTCCAAGGAGCCAGATGTTGCACGGACTGCGACAGACCCTGCAGACGCCCAGACTGAGGTGTGTGAATATGATGCAACAGCTGTCTATGGGAAAGATGAGGCCCAACTACCGGTAGGAAACAGAGAGCCGGCTTTTGAAGATGCTTCAGTGTCTGCAGAAGCGAAAGTGCCGATGATAAATGTGCAAACAGAAGACGGGACGCATTCAGACTGGGAGGAGCCAGCGAACTACGATCAGCAGGTTGAATGGGCTCAGAATAATCATAATGACTTAGGACAAGGCGGAATGGAGTATGACATACCAGAAGAGGAGGAGGAAGTGACCTTCGAAGTGGAACACGACGCCGCTCAAGATCCCTTCCACGAGGCTGTCCTCACCGCAAGTCGCGCTAAATACCTCCGAGACCCACCGGCCATCATGGTTACTTCGCCATCCAACCATGACCTGACTCCGCATTCACCGAAGCGGCCACCACCACCGATAGTACCTCCGCCGTCGCCATCAGAGGCCATTAAGACTGCTACTCCTCCCCCACGCCCTCCTGCGCCCCCATCAGTCTCTGCGACGAAGTCCTCACCGAATTGTACTGAGGACCCGGCGTCTGTTGAGACCAAACCGCTTCACTCGCCGAAGAAGAAACACAAGATATTCGGTGTATCCGTCGGTAAGTTCCTTCCAGTAACACCATGATGGAGAAAGGCAGAAGAGTCCTATTTTTTTCCCCTGAGCTACCAAGACATTTATTGTTTAATTAAAATGGATCACTGATAGGGGTTCGAAAAATTTGCATGCAGTGTACGCCTCTATGGCTGTTTCACTTCTGAAGACGTTTTACTTTCGTTTTCAGCATTTGATTCGTCTTTTGCTGAAAAAGTGGTTTTTGCAAAAACAACCAATTTGATAGGAACTAGTTACTGTTAGAGTCCCAAAATCCATCTACGTGGAAAAACGCCTCAGTAGGCAGATCAAACACAGCAGCTTGCAACAGTGGACCCAATATGCATGGTATGGCGGCTCAGTTGTGTTAAACCGCACCTAGCACTCATACCGAAAAGGAATGATCGCCGCAGGATCCATTTAATAAATAAACCAATACGATTAATAGTTGGAATCCGGGTAGGGAAGCTCCTCGCCCGCATCTCCACCACGACCGGTGGGTGGCCGGGTGAGATTTGTGGCAGCGGTATGGCGGTACTAAGCAGCAGCTAGCAGGGGTTCCTCCTTTTAAAATAAGGTGCTCCCTACTTGAGCAAGTCTCTAAGGTATGGAAACTTCCAGATCCACGCAGTCATATAATTTCCCAAATGAAAGCATGCATAAGAAGTCGGTCAACAATTCTAAATATGGGTCTGCATTCTGAAGAATTCCACAATGGTACCGATGAGCTTTGCTCTTTTTTGCCATAAATACAGCACTTATACGCCAGAATTATGTTGGGAGAAGGTTTAAATGGCTTTTGAAGTCGTGCATTACGTGTACACGAGTAGCAGCGGCCATTCATAACGAACTGACAACTTGCAAGGGTCCAATAAATTTAAATTTTGGAGAGATTTAATACAGTGCTTGGCAACGGTATAGAGGAGGACCCCGCTTAACAGTCAGTAGACTGCGGATCGTGCCGTACGTGAATTATGGTAAAGTGAGTTTTATGGGGAGGGGGTAGCAAGCTAGACGGTAAGCTGACAAAAGGAAAGAAAACACAAAAATTTCCTGGATTTACGCTGAAAGTCTTATTCTACGCTATTGTACGACAACGGAAATGAGAGTAGTGATCAAACAATAGACAAAGTGTAAGTTTCACAAAAAACGGATTGTGAGTTAAGGTGTGAGATCGTGGGAAGTAATCGTTGTGGGCGGTGTAATTTCTGCAACAGCCTGCAAATGCATGCCAAGATAAAACTCCATATGACATGACCCACAGTCTACTGACAATTAAGTGGTGTCCTTCTCTACACCGTTGCCCAGCGCTTTCGCAAGTGAGGAACAAGAAAGCACTAACCAGTGCCTGTTACTCGCGCTTACGCAATTCCCGAGCTGTCGTTAAGGCAAAAAGAACCACATGAGCAGCATTCCTTAGCGGACGCGTGCCTCAGCCGAATAATCCATATTACCGACAAAAACGAGGCAAGAAATGAGGAGGAATGAGTTACACCAAAGCCTAGTGAAGGTGAAATACAAAGCCATTAGAAATGGGCGCAGAACACCGGAATTGGAACCCCCCTTATTCGCGGGGGTCATGCGTTAACTTCCAGGCGGATTAGGTTTAGTGTTAAAGTTTGGGTTAGGGTTAGGACAGGAGTAGATTTACATTCCCGGAATTTCGTGCAAGATCACCTGAGGCAATTTGACTTTGAACCGATGCAGCCGATGAGAACACTCTGTGCGAAAAAAAGTCGGTGAGGTTTGGCTATTCAACCGCACCTGAGTGATGCCATATGGCTAGTTTGCTAAAATAATATTAGTTAACATACCTAACTTTGCCAATCGGCGGATTAGGAAGGGAAAGAGAGGGCAAGCAGAGGTCGAAGCAAGCGCAGGGGGACGAGTGAAAGTGGCGTGTACACGCCCGCACCCGACACATCCACTCACTGGATTGAGAGGATAAGGAGGGCGCAACCAAAACTGCAATGCCTCGGAGGGAACCGCGTGGTAGTTCGCAGTGCCTGGCCACTGTGGTGGAACCGACGAAGTTTCACACAGTCCGAACAATTCCACTGGCAAGTCTACCCCGCCACTCGATGGATTAGGATAATAAAGAGGACGCAAGCAGGCCTCAAAGCACGCTGAGGAAAGCGCGTGTACACTGATACCTGAAGTAACCGTGGCGGGCGTGCAAGCACTCATCCCTCTCGTGACACAGTCACTCGCTGGATTAAAATTGTGGGGAAGATGCAAATACGTGAGATTTGTAGGGTCAGCGTACTCGCATCTACTAATTTTTTTGGAAAGCTAACCATATGGTATCATTCGGGTGAGACTGCAGGACCAAACCTCACCAAAGAGTCATCCCCTTACTGGTGTCGGCTGCAGAAGCTGAAGCAACGAGGAAATAAAAGGTGAACGAGGACTTAATAGTCCCAAGGGGGTGGCAACCGTCGACTACAACAAGAAGGCACAAGCCCTCAGCACCGGGTAGCGGTGCTGCAGACCTACGCTCCCTCGAAGGTAAAATCGATGCCCAGCCGGATAATTAGGCTCGTGAACCAATTAAGGCGCAAAACGCGATCTCACCAGACTAGTGGCGCTGGCTAAACCAACTGACACTGCATTAGACAGACCCAACGATACCCATCGCACAGTCGTTGTTTTGAGAGACAGGACCACTTACAACCTGACCAACTGGATGATTCAAAGATTGAACTTCCTTTGGAAGGGCTCAAAAACCTATATCTAGTGGGCCTGCCGGTTCTTCACCGAGCTCCGAGGATGGATTTTGCAACCTAACCAAATGGTGGTGTCGTTCAACATGGTCTCACTATTCACATCTGTTCCACCGAAACTATTGCGCGATGTTTTACACAGACGGCTTGATGAAAAGTGTGACGAAAAGCGAAAACTTTAAAAGTGGAGCGTTTAATGAAACTCTTTGCTTTCTGCCAGTAAGCCATCCTCATCCTCAGTGGCAAGACACACAGATCGGTCAGGGGAATGTGTATGGGTTCCCCGGTCTCCAGTCGGGCTCAGAATTGGTTTTAAACAGTTGGAGAAGGTCGCCTTCAGCCACAATAAGTCCCCCGTTTTGGCTCGGTTGCGCTGGCGATAATGGAGTGGAGCAGACCAGCGGGCTTAGCAACATCTTTCCTCGCATTCACCACCCACGGGGAGGATAAGAAGGGGCAACAGCTGACCCTTTTCGATGTTCTCGTCATGCGCAGCCATAATGGCGTGCTCTGTGCCGCAGTGTGCCGACCCACATCTTCAGCTCACACCAACCGTGCGGCGTGCTATAGATGTTGCTGTGTTAGGGCGCTCTTTCAGAAGGTAAAGATGCACTGCGGCGAAGCATCTTCGAGACCAAATAACAAGGAACGGTCACCCAAAACAACTTCATCAGTCATTACCTCAGTAGGCTTAAATGAAGGACAAACGGGAGAAAACCATAATCACTTTGACACTATTTACCGTATACAGGGGATGCAGCAGAGGCAACAAGACGCATTGTTACAGGTTTTCGCGTGAACTTCACTAGTCGCCCGGCAGTTATCATGCGCAGAAGAGCCATTTAGGTAAAAGACCAACTGGACGCAGGTGAGCAGTCTGAGGTAGTTTATCAGGTTCTGCTCCTCAACATCCCCTGACGATCCAACTCACAAACGCGAACGCAAAAAGGCCGTTGGCGGGGGGGGGACGACCTTTAATTCCAGCTCGCTACCCAAACCCTAGACGGAGCCCAGGAATTCGACTTCGTGCACACTCGGATAGTGGTGTGAACCGTTAATGGGGCTGGACAGGATCTTTTAGAGGTTCTGGCTTCTATCGGCATCTCCGTAAACTATGTAAACTGATTGCCTCCCTGTGATGGACGCACACCGGCAGATGACGCGACTCTGTTCAAAGTTGAGGACGCCCGCGGTCGTTTCTTGGTGGGCAACTGAACAATGCCGCATCCCGTCGGTGATGATAAACGCCCTATACGGGCCGGGAATATCAACCGAATACAATTTTCCAATTGTAGAACGGCTTTTCCCTCTGTCTGGAGATAGGGGACTTAACCAAAATGCGCAATCTGTATATTTTCGCTACATTACAGTTATCGCGTTTATATGACAGGCACTTGAAGTTATTTCTAACATAAAGTCTTATTGTGTCGACTTTCCTGGCCTTCGTCCAAGTCGGTTACCCAGGCGAAAATATGCATGGTGCTCCAAATGACAACGATTTCATTTTACTGCTGATGCAGGTAAGAGCCTCTGGGCTAATGACAATAGTGCATCGGCAGTAAATAAAGAGAGTGGCGAGTCATCGTCCATAGCGGAATTCCTTTTACAGGGAACTTTAAGCCGATAACGAACAGGAGCATATCCTGCTGCCAGTTAATCCAAGTAACAAAACAATCCTGAAACACTTTCATCCTTTTTCGCCTTGAATACTGTAGCCTTAAATTTACTGAACAATCAGTCCACGATTGATTAAAATTTCGAAAGTCCTTGAATAGCTTGAAATCTAATCTAGGCGCATCGTGTAAAATGTAAAAGTAACAAAAAGAACTTACTGAACAAGAAAAGAGCAAATATGCTCCGAAAGTATTAGTAATGTGCATGAGAATAACCTTTCGAAAAGTTGAAAACTCGGAAAAACTTATGGCGTTCTCGAACGAACATGTACTTATAAAAGCATTGAATAGCGCTTATATTACCGTAGGGTGCTAGAAAGCATTTTGGCTGACCAATGGGCTCATTTTGACTCACATTTAGTTATGAAATGAAGTACTGCACGCGTTATAGTGCCGAAGTTTGGACAGTTTTGAAAATTTTGGCTTGCATTTCCCCAGCGGACAATTTTTTGTTCTTTATGCGTAGGTTATTCGAGACAGAGATAGGGGTGGTTAGGTTAGATGTCCTATACTGGAAGCCGGAGGGATAAAGTTACCAAGAGAGCATTTGAAGAAGACGGCTGCTGTCCGAAAAAGGGTGATAGCAGAAGTACACCTAGATGTAGGCGTCCCTATTTCTGTCTATGATTCAGATCACTTTTTTACAAATATGATATTCTAATGCCGGTGCAGCTACAGGGGGTTGATTCTGAAGGTGTCCTTAAACTGGCCCTGAAGCACCTTGCTCCCTTGCGCGTCCTTAGTTGATCTCAAAATTTGGTGGACTTCGAAGTCATCAAATGGGGACAGGTCTTGAAAGCTTTGACCGATACAGTCTTCTATCGGGTAAGATCTTTCCGTGGATGATGAGTATGACCTTATTCACTTGGCTCATCCAAAAATAAAACTTCACTGCAGAGCGCAGGGGGCTTCCAGAGTGGAGGAGTGCGGACAATGGCTTCTCTGCAAAAAACGCCCCGTGGGAGGCATCTGCTTAGAAAAATAGTTGACTGTACTATTGTCCAGATGAATACAGATATCATACTTTCCTGTTTTATGTGGATTCGAGGAGAACATAGGTAAATTTTTTCTGTGTAAGCGTCCAACCTACGCATAAGGTGTTTTTCAATCAAATGATGAAAAACCTAATCTTTTCCCTTTCCACGAGCCATCTCAGCTCCGTTTTTTTGCTTCTCAGTTCTGTTGCATCAGCAGGAGTGCTTTGTAATGTAGCCCTACTAATAGTAAAGCATCCCAGGAACGACTTGTGCGGTAGCCCTTCTGCTTGCAAATCACGCATGCGCTAAGCATAGTCCTCAAAAAATCAACATTCTCACACATTTTACAAGCAGCGCACCAGAGACAGTATGCTGAATTTCGGGGTTACACCTGTATTATGAGCCTTGGCGAAGGACACAGAATTCCCGAATGCGTTTTGCACACGCAATTCCACAGTTTTACCAGTCTGACTTTTTAGGTTTAGACCCACCTGATTTCTTAAAAATAACGTGTTTCTTTCGCATGTGATTACACCTAGTTTACTCGGGACGAAGCAACATGTCAGCGAGTCCAGATTGCTTGCCTCAGTGAGAGCCCGTGCATTGAAGGTTGTGTGCAGACAGGCATTTTACCCGTATTATTTAGAGGTATAGGAAATCGCCAGAATATAAAGAAATTTGCATTTTCAGACATAGTGCAACACTGCACATCACAGACAATCTGCATGAAAAATGGCTTATACACACCGACTCAATTGGTAAAAAAGTTTCAAAGGCTCGATACATCCCTGCTAGCTATCCAAATTTCGATCACAGAGGTTTCATAAATTTCGCCACCCACTGTATGTGTAATATGCATAAAGAGCCGAGGTTCAGACGTCTTATCGCGTTTACCATTCCCTGATAAGCTTTAAGGATTGTGAGCGTCTGCTATGCCATGATGAGCAAACAACAGCCCTCTCAACCTGGTATGCGCTGGCAGTTCTCTGGCACTTGATCGCCTGCCGGTAGGTGCTCTTGCGCTCCCCCGGGGTATACAGGTCGTGTGCATGGCCACCTAATCATCGACGTCCTTCTGACCCGTCGTTGTTTTGTTGCTGTTGGTTAAAATCCTGGTCGAATGTTTGTTGTGGACCAGGGGGCGTGGTGGTACGCCTAGGTGTGGGTCCGGCGTGCCAGCCACCTGCGCCCTCTCCCGCCCCCGGTCGTCTTGACTGTGTCTTAACACCGGGCTCAGGTGGTGAGGAGAGAGTGCGGTTGATGCTGTGCAGGTCTATTCTCACTACAAACTACTTCATGAGTAAGCCACTATGCCTGATCCACCTTGCTGTGGAGCACATGGTGACATCGTCAGGCACGACAGTCGAACTGTCATCAGTTTCTGACGAAGAAGAGGCGTGTACTGGCGTTTCGGAAACTCCCACGTTCCGATCTGCCAACTCGGATTTATTCGGCCTTGACGCCTGCCTCGTATTTTGCCCGTGCCCGATGCACGAACTTTGACCCGCCGACCGCTGACGGACGCGTGCAACCTTTGTCCCCTAGGCGGTCGTCGTAGCTGCCGCAGCGTCAGCCTCCGCGTTGGCCCTCCCGCATGTCATCCGGAGGACTGATCAGCTGTCGCTGCGCGCGCGGACGGAGTTCGGTTTTCGGGACGCGTCTGTGAGGCGGTATTCCATGCTGGCCGCTTGACTTCCAGCTGACATCTCCCCTCCTCTTCGCGGGCGTCAGTGTGTCCCTATTGGCCCTGTCCTAACTGACTCGTGCCCTGAGCGTAGCACTTGGCAGGCGGGATGGAGGCCCTTGGTCGCGTTATGTGTGGCGGTAGAAGTAAACTCGTGCACAATGGAAATATGTTAATTCAAACCCAGACCTAGCCTTGAAAAGTAGTGAAGAACGTTGCTATTACTTTGTTAGATGCCACGGCAGAACAAGTTTAGCACGGATGGCCCACTGAACAGTTACTAATATTTCATGCAGGGTAACAGATCCGCGGTGGGAATGTCGACTTACTACCCTGAAAATAAGGCTTAACTTCTTAATAAACCAACGAATGGGCTTTGAATCCTCGTCTATGGCAAATACTTCAGCGAACAGTCTTATAGGTCAAAGTCGGCGGTAACTATTTTGATTTCATAGTCTCGTTGGCCACGAATAAGGAAACTATCTCATCTGTACTTTTGGGCGAGAAATCCTGCTCACAGCATCGTGACAGACATTTCGAGCAGTATGAAAAGCCATTGGCGGAGAAACAGGACGCGTCTCACTAGAGGTGTCACAAGTTTGGATCTCTTTTGAATTCTCCCCTGTTACTTCCTGGGAACATATTTCTAGCATCCAGTACCTGACGCCATAAAATTTTCAAATGTCAACCGCCTGTTCGGCCAGTCAGAAGGGCCATACAATGCCAAATAGAAGGAGTAACTAGCACCATGTCTCACTGAGGATTAGAGGCATTTTCTGCCGCTGGGGGACTTATCATGTCTAGTGGTTCCCTTTGCACACTCTCTTCCCTAATCTTGACTGTGTGAAACTATGATTTACACCTGTGGAACAGAACTCGCCTGCATTCTTGTGGCGCCATTTTCTCCCTCAACTTTTTAAGTTTATGCTTGATAAAAAGAACGCTGCACTAATATTGGTGCTTTAAAAGCTGGCATTCATGTTACCCCCAATATCATGGTCAACACTGCACCTGCTATTGCTACTGATACTTCCTCTAGCAAGCCGCTGGTATCGTTGTGACTGAGGCCACTATTATTGCCATCATTATGTCCATTACTAGTTCTTTAGAATATTGCGCTCATATTCTCGACGAAAGAGTCGCAGTGTGATGTTCAACGGTAGCAGCAAATTTTTATTGCCATCCCTCCCTCTCCAGATTTATACTTGCCACGGTCACGTGTCCTCACATCCACTGTATTAGAAATAACGGATTTTTGAAGGAACTAAAAGCTAGCGCGGTTTTGGCCCAGGATTCTTGCATTCATACCGGCATGCCTTCTTTGGAAACCCGTTTCGCCTCCCGCCTAGGGTAGTCGTTGTTCGATTTGCCATACAATCAGTCTGTCTCAAAATCAATTTGTCAATTTTTATGAGAAAGGATGTGAGCTCTGGGAAATTAAACGAGGATAGTACGGCCACATATCCATTTAAAAAGTCTTGTTAAACAGGAGAACTTAAGAAGTTTTTCGGAACCTTCGTCTGTATAATTTCTTAGCAGGAAAATGCCAGTTACAAAATTTCGCTTTCATTCAGTCAAGAGAAGTTTAAAAATTATGTTATGAAAGTTCTGGACGTTTTAGAAAGAAAAAATCGGAAATTATCTCTTCCAAAAAGTTCAGGACAATCAGGATTTTTCGCGAGATGCGGGAACTATTACCACTTCCAACAACCTCTACTTAACTTGTGGACTTTTCATCGAGCTTTCCAATGGTGTCTATAAGACTGGTTCATTTTGAAATTTCTGATCTCCTGACGATTTTGATTTTTTAACATTTACAGATCTGGTTTTTTTGCTAGAAATTTTCTTCATACAAGACATTACACTGTAGAAGAAGGTTTAGGTCATCGTAAGGAAGTCCTAAACCCTGGTAACCCAACAAATCAACTCAAACATAGCCTTCAGGGCTGGCCTTTGAATGGGTTTTCGGCCCCTCTCTTCTAACCAGTCATTTTCTCGTGGATGAGGGTACGACGTGCGTTTCCTATTTAATGAGTACATCTTGGTTTTTGGATGGCGCATGAATAGATTAAATAGCACTCTACTTTCATAAGCAGTGCTTTCGGACACTAAAATACTCGGAAACCTTCCCAGTGAGAGAGTACAACTGAGGCCAGATGCAATACGAGTTTGCACTTTCGTAGCGTAAGCCTCCGCTGGTTATTGCGTTCTGAACATATTATCAACAGGTAGTTGGAACCAACCGCCCAGTACGTTGTTAGCAGTTTGGCTGATCGTCTGCATAATTTCCGTTTGGTCGCATCCTCTCCCCCTCTCTCTCCCTCCGTACGTTAGGTCACTTTCACTAATTTTTTTGGTCGTCAGGGCAGCGAGTCAAATGAGTCAACGCATTCGGTTTCTAAATTTTTCGAATGAAACACCATACCAGAAGCGTGTTTTAGGTCCATTCTGGCAAATTTAGGGCGATATCCGACTCTGATGTCTGTTATATCCCGTTCCAAGCCCAAGGAATTAATCGGCCCTGGATCCTTGGTGGTTTGTCAATTGTTGCTGTCGCGCTTATCCACGACACTTTTAACCCCACACACGCATTCGTACAGCATTCCGATCACCAACACCACCGGCGGGTAGAGCGCGCGGAAGCAACTTGGCTGTGAGCGATTCTGCTGCGGTCCTGTCTCATGACACATCAACGAAATCACCGACGCTGCCCATCCCTCCCCCCTCAGCTCCCTGACGGACGCACTTGTGTTGCCCACGCGGAGTGTTTATTTCTCTAGCAGTACGCGCTTTAGTCGTGACATCACCAGTTCAGCCACTTAAGGACTGGTGATGCGGTGTCTGTTCAGATCGATAAGTTGCTGCCGCCACCACCACCACCACCACCATCACCACCGCAGCCAGTGCAGCCGCCGCGCGAGCGTACGCGCGAGTCCATGCGTTAGGCTCTGCTTCGACCGTCGCCTCAAATTTGCATCCCACTCAAAGTAGCCAATCAAGGCGCGGGAAGGCAGCGGCAGCCACAAACGGACTCTCGCGGCAGCGCCGTCTTCTAGCTGGCGTGTACTGTCCGAGGTCGTTGCTTCTCCGCTGGCTCAACAGGGAGCGTCGATGAGAAAGTGAAGAGTAAAGAAGGGAGAGAGCGTTCCGTTCATTCTTCGTTTGACTGACGAAACTCGGAAGACAGATGTTGCTGGGCGCTGTGCCTGTGGATACCACACAGTCGTCTGCTGGACGTATCTAAGGGCTTATCTCCCAGAGGTATCACATTCATATTTTGTGTGAGTTTCCCGTTTATATGAATTACCTACCCGTACGTCGTATTAAAATAAATGAGTTCAGCTCCCCTTCCCGGTCGACCAAGCTCTAAATTAAGCTTCTAGCGTGACCTTGGTAACAGAGTTGCTTAAAACTGAGCAACTTGAAAGAAACCGCTCCAGACGCATTGGACACAGGATGGAGTTGGGTTGCAGCCCTATTGTACCACCAGTTAGGTTTCGAACATCTATGGCGTATAGTCTGAAAAACCGTACAAAATTTATTTGCTTAGTTTACTAAAGTACCCAGTGAAGCGCATGGTTAAAAACGGTTTTAAAATGGTGCGGCAATCTTCTCTTCCCAAGTTTTCCATTTGTCAAAGTTATGAGGTATTTTGTTCAAAATTCACAAAATGTGTGATGAGGCTACTTTCGTATTTCCTCTGACAATTAGGAGTGGGAGTTCCAAGAATTTAGAAAAAAGTGTAAGTAAGCCTACAGATAGTCGAGGTAGCCCAGTTCGATGTTTTTTGAAAAGATATAACAAGTTCTTAGGTCACTTACGTTGCGTAGTTTTCCCCTCTCATTATAAGCAGTTTGTATTTTACCCGAGGATTTTGGAAGTGGCATGTTTTATTTCTTCTACTCAACAAGAGAGAAAACAAATTATTTCGAGTAACCACCTAACTGTTTATTCCTTGGTGTTGTGTTTTGTCGCCAGGCTATGCATTTTTTGGCGACATCCTCCAAATCACAATAGTACAACTCCACTCAAGTGTAAGGAGATACTTACCTCGAGGAACCAAAGCGGAAACTTTTTGAATTTCACTAATGCTGCGTGGACCAGATCTTTAAGCGTGACTTATGTACTAATAAGGGAAAACACAATTGTTTACTCCAAATCGTACATGGCTGCAGAAAACTTTGCTCCGAGCGGATTTTTCGAAATTCATTTTCACGCTCCTTTCCTTGCTTCCTGGAGTAGCGAACGTACTGCGAAAGGGCCTGCCTCCGAGTGGCTGTGGTAATATTTAAGCAAATAGTAAGACACTTTCCACATGGTTTTGTTTCTGCTAACACGTAATTTAGGAAGGAAAAGAACAGAACATTAACAGTTTTAACACAAAGTATTTACATAACCCCTCTATTATACATTTACAATCGTAGAATGGAGTCTAAAAGTAAGCAAAGATGACGAAAATAGCTCCAATATAAAGAGAAAAGTGAGTTTTTTCAACCTCAGCAGAAAAATTACACTATTTAGAACGATTATAAGCCTACTGGATGCTGACGAAAGTGTAACCCAAATCAATTCCATGATTAATTACAAGACTCTGGATGTACACTGGATTCAAAAAGTGAAAGGAAACACACACTTGCAGAAAGTCACGGGTTTTCATGCAAAGAATCATAGAGCTGAGATTTGCATACCAATAGATTCCAAGAAGGATAGTTGAAGTACGTTCCTTACTTTAAGGGCTTGTGTCGACAGGTTTTGAGCTTGTAATTTCTTTTTTGTAAATCAAGCTGATGTATCTATAACTGTTTTTATCTGAAACAGAAAGTTAACATTGCATAATCGATTTTCTGACGAAACTTGGTAAAATACTGTTTTTATGAAGGGAATTTTAAAATTTTCATTATTCTTGTTTTATGAACGTACATGAAAAGTCCTTACCTTTTATTCCTCGATGTTAACTCTATGTGCACTTGAACATGACCGGAGTTTCAATAATGCTTGGTGTGGAACAGAATCCGAAGTTGAGTTATGCTCAGCGTAGCAGACTGGCTTTCGGCTATCGTTCAGGTCACAGTTGTACATAATCCTCCGGAAAACGTCGTAACCTACTGGTTTGCACTTTACATCGAATTCCGATATCAGCACAAACTTATTTATTTTTGCCGGAAAAATTGCGTCAACTTTCGTTTGTTTTTACCAATTTTTGGTAAAAAAACGTTTTCCCTAAACTTTGCACGTGAAGCATTAGAAAATTGGAGTCATTTAAAGGTTCGTAATTGCTCAAGGTTCTAAGACGCTCGTATATCTGTCGTGTAATCTGATACTCACAAAAGAAAAAAAGACTCTAAAGAAATGTCGGCTTTTTCATTTCCGAGTGAATTAACGCGCGAACTCAGGATAATTCCCCCGGAGAAAAACTCTTTAAATTAGGTTTGAAAGCTCATATACGAATATTGGAACTGAAATCCACCGGCTACTGCGAAATAACCGCGTTATATTCACAAGCTGCCAACAGAGGATCGGTGGTCGAGAAATACTAAGTGGTTTGCCATACTAACCGCACAGGTATTAATTAAGAGATGGATAGTACAGTGCGTGACCGATCACATGAAATGTTGGCGGAAATTCTGAAGTGCATTTTCGAGTTGGAAGAATTACTTAGGTGGGACTGTAATACTGATTATTGTGGGGCATAATCCTATAGTATGTCGGACTCGCCAAAGTGTCGGCTTTTAAATGAACTTATTTTCGCTTTCCTGCAGAAATCAAACTCGGTAAAAATTGTCTACTTAAAAAGCATCCATTTTTCACATTGATTTTCGATTGCCTTATAAATAAAAATGTATTTTGTAGAAAACATGCAAAAATATGCCTTATTTTACTGGTTCGGTAGAGAAACACGTTATCTTTACATTGTATACCCTAAGAAAGGTTATCTTCTGGTTTTGAAAAGGTTTCTAGTTTTTGAATAATTTTGAGCCAGATCAGAGGTTTCATTAGCGTTTGGCGATTTCGGTCTACAACGTGTATGCTTTCCGGTTGAAGAAAATCATATATTCCTCTATGCCTTTAAAGAGTTTATAAAATTTTGCAATGGGTGCGGACTATGTTGTACATTTCATGAGGAACATTGCGAAACGGACATGCAGGGTGTTGTAGGAATGGACATCGTGCGGTCTTAAAAATCTCACAAGTATAAATCTTTTTAAAACCAGAAGATAACCTTTCTTAGGGTATACAATGTAAAGATAACGAGTTCCCCTACCGAACCAGTAAAATAAAGCATATTTGTGCATGTTTTCTACAAAATAAATTTAAATTTATAGGGCAATAGAAAATCAATGTCAAAAACACAGGCTATTTAAGTAGTCAATTTTTGCCGAGTTTGGTTTCCACAGGAGCGTGAAAGGAAGTTCATTCAAAAGCCGACATCCTGGCTAGTCCGAAATACTACAGGATTATACCGCATAATAATTAGTATTACAGTCCCACCTAAGTAATCCTTCGAAATCGAAAACGTATTTCAGAATTTCGGCTAACATTTCATGAGCTCGGTCACTCACTGTAGCCCCTCCTCTCAGGAGGTATTTCGGCTACGAATAAAAGTTACGTGCTTTGCGTGCGTGGAAATTTGTGATTGTGTTCCGTTTTTCAAATTTGTCTGACATGCCAACAGCTCAGAATTTATTGCATACCTTTTGGTATTGAACTGTGCTGCTCTTTGACATGCGGCGCGCCTGCCGTCTGAGTAGGCGGACATGGCCTTTTACGATTTCATGCCTCCCACTACTAGGCGAAACACGTTAGGTGACGCGTAGATTCTCGTCTAGAGGTATTTTTGTCTATCAAAAGTCTGACCGAAATAATTTTTGCCTTACTTTGAGGATGGAGTAGGTCTTCGTTTTCTTCAAAATTCAGCCATTCACACCTCCACTTGCACGTCACCTACTGGTGAAAACGATAAAAGTCGGGAGACGGTGGCGTTAAAAGTCGAATGAAGGTTCAAGTTTCAAAACATATCAAAGTACTGCAGACAATTTGGTCTATTCAAATTGTTGATTTTAGCTTCCATTTTTGTCGATTTTGGTCTTTACGTTTGACCTGAGTGTCGGAATAGTCGAAAGAAGCTCCAGACTTAGGAGCCCCATCCGGCCATGGGACAATGATAATACCTTAGCCACCGGTGAGGTGGGCAAAAAAACTTTTGCCCCATTTAGAAGAACTTTGACAACAAAAAATCAAACTAGATCATTGGATGACCAGCCGCCGGGTCCACGCTATCCTCTGTCGAGTGTACGCAGTGAATAGAGGTGAGGGCTTACTACCCTGTTTAAAGGCCGACTGGGGAAAATTGTTTTATTGCCCCAGTTCTGTCGGATATTCTGTTTTTAGCCCATGCTCATAAGTGGGTGGTTGTGGCGGTGGATGTTCGTTAAATCAGACTAAGGGATCTTGCCGATGATCGTGCTGGAGAGTTTGTCGTTCTTGAGTAGGGATCAGTCACCTACAAAATTCTTCGGGACTTCCGCTTCCGTTTATTTCGCTTTTCGAGAGTGACCATATGTGCGCATGATTTTCTCAAACGTTTCCGTTTATCTGACAACCAACTGGAGACTCCGTTGCGAGGTTATACAAGAACGGGCCGCAGGCAATCTTAAGCTTAATTTTCTCAGGAATACACGACCTTCATAATTATCGAATAACAATAATAATAAAGTGATATTCAAAAAGTAGATGAGATTTGCTGACTCTCCAGGTCCAACAAAAGTTAGAGAGACACGAGGATGAACCGCACAGACATTTACATAAACTGACTTCCGGTTTGTAAAACACCGATTTCATGAAATGTATTTTCGATTAGGAAAGATTACGTAAGTGGAGCTAAATTACTGGTCATCGTGAGGCATAATCACATGATATTTTAGATACTTCAGGATGTTGTCATTTAAATGGATTTCTTTCCGGCTGTCTGCAAAAACCACACTGGGTAAAAAACGACTTTGTAACTAATATGCATTTTTAGTGATTTTCGATGCCCTTATCAATTCGAATATGTCTTATTGAAAGCATGTACAAAATTTTATCCCTCGTACTCTTATAATGAAAAATTTCGTCGTCTAATTCTCTACGCAAAATAGAGTACCTTTCATTCTTAAAGAGTCTTTTAATTCCAAAATAATTTTGGGTCTGATCTGTTTTTGTACTTGCGTTTTTTTAGGTTTTAAGTCTACAAATAACATACGTTCCGTGCAAAATTTGAAAGGGACCTAAGTTGCGATCAAATGACTACAACAAAAATATTTGTGTGCGTTTGTTTCAGTAAAAATATATTTGAATTGCTAAAGGCACCGATAGTTACAGAAGAAATGCGTTTGAGTTAAGTAGTCGTTTTTTACCGAGTGAGGTTTTCATGGGAGCCCGGAAAATTGTATTTTAAAGTTAACATCTCAGTGCGTCTGAAATATCACGATATTGTGTCGCAAGCTGATCGATAATTCAACCCCACTTAAGAAATCCTTCCTAATCAAAAGCGCATTTCAGGATTTTGCTTAACATTTTATGAGATCGGTCACTGGTTATAGGAATTCAGCTAGCGAGATTTTTCTCCAAACATTTCCATGATTGTGTTTAACCAAGGAGAACTTTTATTACGCCTAAATATCAGCCAGACTGTCTTGGAATTTAACGGAAAGTGTTTTTAGAGGAATTTCGATGTTTCAGTCCGAAACATTAGAAGACGCCTGGCCCATAATTGATATACATCTGACTGACGTGTAACAAGTTCACACCAGCAAAAAAGAGAATGAGTTCAAGGTTGTCGATTTCCTGATAATTTCCAAAAGTCTTAGAAGATGAGTATTGGTTGCTATTGGCGGTCAAAGAATTTCAGATGTTTTGGCGGAAGGTTACTGCAGTAGGTAAGAGCAGAGCTACTCCGTAAACAATGAACGGAGATAAAGGGCGGCTGTTTTTTATATTGGTACAGAAAAAGGCTTAAAACATAAACTGTGCGCGCCGAAAACGAGCCAATATAGCGTAACTGTTTACTTACTTATTTCGGAAGCTTTGTCCGGCGTGCGAGCTCTGTAAACAAGTCCGACTAAATGCGCTTGAAGTTTCATGACTCCTGGCTCACTTGGTGCAACGTCTGTTTTGCCATTGGTGCATGCTAATACTTATTTGGAGTAACCATAATGTGTTGGTATTTTGTTTTTAAAGACCGTCTCCAGACACCGCCATTGACACAAACTTTGATATGGCTTCCATCGGGAAGATTTCTTATATATTCAACATGAAGTCGTTTTCCGTTGTTAGTTGCGATCAGGTTTGGTCGTCTGATTTCTCTGCTATCCTTCCAATAACTTAGATTGGTGTTTAAAGCAGCCAGTATGCCAGATAATGAAAGTCCGCTCAACGGACTCATGAGTTTTTAAAATTGAGGCCGAGTTCATAGATTTGAGGCAGGCGAGGATCCACCTATCGCCTATATTATTACGCGGGCCGGTTCAGATAGTTCAACAGATGACCAAAATGATGACCGATGTTTAAAGGCATCTCCAAGCTACATAGATAGAAGTTTCTTAGATTTAAAATTATGGAGACGGAGTTAGTGGGACAGTCTTTGACTGGGAGAGTACAATCAGCGTAAAAGGCAACTTCGGAGATTGTTCAACTAACCTGAGAACCAGCCGTTGCTGTTGTTTGTCCGTGCGAAGTGTGTGTGCGTGCGCCTGAGTCGTGCATAGCTGCGACCAATAGCTGAAGACCAAAAAATGTCGGTCAGCGTCACGGTGTCGCCAAGCCAAGAACTGAACCACACGCTGCGCAAGCCTTCAACTGGTAAGGAGAGTCCAGTCACCGTCGCGAGGTCGCGTGAACTTCTGCAGTAGACTTCCGCGAGACCTAGAGCGACGTGAACCGACGTCGAAACTGTTAATCTCTAAAGGACACGAGCAAGTGGACGATCTGGAAAGCGAATCTGGCGTTCCCTGACCGTGGTAAAGACGTGTTGGAGATGTGAGGACGTTTAAGTTTGGGGAGTAAGACGGAGTTTCCGTAGGAAGCAGAGGACATAGATGACAGGTGTCAGGTGAACTGGATGAGCAAGGAGAGATAATCAGCGCATTCTGCCTGTGAGACTGGTCCGGAGACTTTTCTAGAACGGCCGCCTTTATTCGACGAGCGACCATGTCCTTCTCATCACCACAAAGGATCTGGTAGGATTTCATGTTGCGGTAGACTATCCCAAGTGGTCTTTTGTGGACGATTTCAGTGGCTTGTGCAAAAGGCTGCACCAAAAGGAAACACTGACACAGTCAGTCAGGACTTTTTTCATACAATGCTCGACCAGTGGAGTTTTAGGCGGAACTGCTGACAGTGTGCGCAGGAATTATTGAAGGCAGTGCACGAAACTGCAGTGATCTTGTCAGTCCTGCACAATATTGGACCGCTGATCTCCTCTAACGGTCTTGAGGCACGCCCAAACACCAATTCGGCCGCTCTACAGTCCAACGTTGACTTACCTGCCGCCCAAATGTAAAGATGTGATAGAGAGATGTGGTTCGTCTAGTCCACTGGATTCTCTTCAGCACGTAGAAAGGGTTTGAGTTGATGACGGAAGTATTCGACTGTACCGTTAGCAGCTGGGTGGTAGGCTGTCGTCCGAATCGTTTGTTTCCGAACCTCCTTAATTGAGGTTCTTCCTCGAAACGAAAAAAGCACAATTTTACCAAATTTGAGTATCTTTCAAAAGGATTCCCAGAAAGATTTCTTTTGTGCAGCACGACCACAACTTGCTTTCGAAAACCTTCCATGTTCAGAGGCGGGCAAGAACTCAGTAAAGGTTGGATAAAACAACAGTAAAACGCCAATATTCAACCGATTCAAAAGTAAAAATGAGGTCACTTTCGTCGACTGTATAATAGCCCCCCTGAACAGTGCGCGACTTCTTAACGCATAGACGTGCAGATGTCAACGAGGTACTCCAAATAGTGACTGGAATCAGGTATATCGCATTGACAGAATAAAAGTTAGAGTTAAAAACGAAAACTCGGATTTGGACCGTCAATGAGTGTTGCATCTTTGGTTTATTAAGTGCACCAGAGTGTGATAAAGACTGGATTTCTCAACTCTTATTTTGCACTTAGCCTTAGGGGCATATTTTTCGGTGAAAGTTGCGACTGTTGCGGTATCTTTCGATTTGTCGAGTCTCGTAGCTTTTGGATGTTATCTGACATGATATGTTTGACCCAGTGTTTGCAAGATTCGATATTACGAAGCATTGTAAGACAGACGTCTTTAACATCGCAAAAATGAACTCTGGGGGAAATCTAAATTCCTGTGAAAAGCAAACAAGTTTTAAATTCTTGTTTTAGAAACGTTCGATTCCATACAGAAATTAAAGGTCGTAAGGTGACGGCACCCATCAGATAGTAGTTTGGAGTTAAATTATCGTAACGATATGCTAAAATTCGAACAAAAACTTGAGATTTCGTTGCGACCCATCAATGCTGCGACCCCAAACAAGTGAGTTTTAGCTTTTGAAAACGCATTCGGAAATTTCGTCAAATTCCTTACCAGACTTAATTCGTGCCGCAGGTTAGTGTAAATAAACAATAATACTGGTGTCAAGAATTGTGTGTACACATAAATAGCCAATCCTAGTTTTTCGCAGACAAAAATATCTTGTTGTGACATTTACTAGACATGCGCAAAAGACCAGTGAATTTCATACCCTTGGAAAATAATACAAATTCAATAGTTGCTCCGGATTTGGGCAAAAAGGCAGTTTATTTGATATTTTTCAGTTTCGAGAACATCTTGATTGCATGCCTTTCAAGGAAGCGCAAAAGATGCCCTCCGAATAGTATGGGTAAATAAAATTCAAGTGAACCTTTCGGTTGATGCAGACTTGTGGGAAAGCGAGAGAGACACTGGCATGGACGTTTGCTTTTCAGAAAGGTACTATTCCCCAGTTTAGGGGGCTTCACAAACTGAGGGCTACGGACCTTATTTTGCTGGTAGGACAATGTCTCGATTTTTTGATTGCACCCCTTTCATCCATTTGCAGCATTTATGTATTTTACGGAAGTCCAAAGTTTGGACTTAGAAATTTTGAACAGACTAGCATTTCGCGGTAAACCAGTATGAACACTATTTGCCCAAAGATCTGCAGCGTTCTCTTTATGTCATAACCTATAAGCCCTACATTTTTATAGTCCGCTGGAAGTTTGTTTTCATATTTTGATCAGGAATTTTTAGCGCTTTTTAAACTGCGTAAGTCTACCCCTCTATAACATGTTCCCGCACGTTTGAATCGCACAAAATCGGGAAAAATTCACGAGTTCTACATTCATGAACTCGTTTCGAGACAGCAGTCTGCGACAGTATGCTCAAAACATGTCAAAAATTCAATTACAACGAAGGTTCTTGGTCGGGCTGAATCGTAAGTGAGATCAAAGAGTTCCCTATCAGTACATTGGTTTTTTGATGAGCTCTGGATGCTGAATTATTTACTTACATTAACTGTAACAACGCGGATTCTGGTTAGCAGGCACATGTTGGGCCAGAATGCTTTGACAACATTATGCAGCCGCATTAAATCACCCAAAGTGCAGTCCTTGCTGTCGATGATTTTGCCTTGGCCAGCGGCCGTCCTCGCACGTACAACCTGCCCTTTCTGCCTGAACGTTTTACACGCCCACAAACCGCGTCCTACGCTTACGATGTCTATTGGCTGACCAACAAGCATGACCTTGAGGCTGCGCAAATCGCAAGACTTTATCGAAATCACAGCCATCAGCTGTCTCATCAGATTCGTTT
>CACRXP010000034.1:103773-131795 GCA_902702965.1 Spirometra erinaceieuropaei | reverse complement strand
GTCCACTGGATTCTCTTCAGCACGTAGAAAGGGTTTGAGTTGATGACGGAAGTATGCGACTGTACCGTTAGCAGCTGGGTGGTAGGCTGTCGTCCGAATCGTTTGTTTCCGAACCTCCTTAATTGAGGTTCTTCCTCGAAACGACAAAATCACAATTTTACCAAATTTGAGTATCTCTCAAAAGGATTCCCAGAAAGATTTCTTTTGTGCAGCACGACCACAACTTGCTTTCGAAAACCTTCCATGTTCAGAGGCGGGCAAGAACTCCGTGAAGGTTGGATAAAACAACAGTAAAACGCCAATGTTCAACCGATTCAAAAGTAAAAATGAAGTCACTTTCGTTGACTGTATAATAGCCTCCCTGAACAGTGCGCGACTTCTTAACGCATAGACGTGCAGATGTCAACGAGGTACTCCAAATAGTGACTGGAATCAGTTATATCGCATTGACAGAATAAAAGTTAGAGTTAAAAACGAAAACTCGGACTTGGACCGTCAATGAATGCTGCATCTTTGGTTTATTAAGTGCACCAGAGTGTGATAAAGACTGGATTTCTGAACTCTTATTTTGCAGTCAGCCTTACGGGCAGAGTTTTCGGTGAAAGTTGCGACTGTTGCGGTATCTTTCGATTTGTCGAGTCTCGTAGCTTTTGAATGTTATCTGATATGCTATATTTGACCCAGTGTTTGCAAGATTCGATATTGCGAAGCATTGTAAGACAGACGTCTTTGACATCCCAAAAATGAACTCTGGGGGAAATATAAATTCCTGTGAAAAGTAAACAAGTCTTAAATTCTTGTTTTAGAAACGTTCGATTCCATACAGAAATTAAAGGTCGTAAGGTGACGGCACCCCTCAGATAGTAGTTTGGAGTGAAATTATTGTAACGATATGCTAAAATTCGAACAGAAACTTGAGATTTCGTTGCAACCCATCAATGCTGCGACCCCAAACAAGTGAGTTTTAGCTTTTGAAAACACATTCGGAAATTTCGTTAAATTCTTTACCAGACTTTGTTCGTGCTGTAGGTTAGTGTAAATAAACAATAATACTGGTGTCAAGAATTGTGTGTGCACATAAATAACCAATCCTAGTTTTTCCCAGACAAAAATATCTTGTTATGACATTAACTGGACATGCGCGAAAGACCAGTGAATTTCATACCCTTGGAAAATAACAGAAATTCAATAGTTCCTCGGGATTTGGGCAAAAAGCAGTTTATTTGATATTTTTCAGTTTCGAGAACATCTTGATTGCATGCCTTTCAAGGAAGCACAAAAGATGCCCTCCGAATAGTATGGGTAAATAAAATTCAAGTGAACCTTTCGGTTGATACAGACTTGAGGGAAAGCGAGAGAGACACTGGCATGGACGTTCGCTTTTCAGAAAGGTACTATTCTCCAGTTTAGGGTGCTTCACAAACTGAGGGTTACGGACCTTATTTTGCTGGCAGGACAATGTCTCGATTTTTTGATTGCACCCCTTTCATCCATTTGCAGCATTTATGCATTTTACGGAAGTCCAAAGTTTGGACTTAGAAATTTTGAACAGACTAGCATTTCGCGGTAAACCAGTATGAACACTATTTGCCCAAAGATCTGCAGCGTTCTCTTTATGTCATAACCTATAAGCCCTGTATTTTTATAGTCCGCTGGAAGTTTGTTTTCATATTTTGATCAGGAATTTTTAGCGCTTTTTAAACTACGCAAGTCTACCCCTCTATAACATGTCCCCGCACGTTTGAATCGCATAAAATCGGGAAAAATTCACGAGTTCTACATTCATGCACTCGTTTCGAGCCAGCAGTCTGCGACGGTATGCTCAAAACATGTAAAAAATTCAAATACAACGAAAGTTCTTGGTCGGGCTGAATCGTAAGTGAGATCAAAGAGTTCCCTATTAGTACATTGGTTTTTTGATGAGCTCTGGATGCTGAATTATTTACTTACATTAACTGTAACAACGCGGATTCTGGTTAGCAGGCACATGTTGGGCCAGAATGCTTTGACAACATTATGCAGCCACATTAAATCACCCGAAGTGCAGCTCTTGCTGTCGCTGATTTTGCCTTAGCCAGCGGCCGTCGTCGCACGTACAACCTGCGCTTTCTGCCTGAACGTTTTACACACCCACAAACCGCGTCCTACGCTTACGATGTCTATTGGCTGACCAACAAGCATGACCTTGAGGCTGCGCAAATCGCAAGACTTTACCGAAATCACAGCCATCAGCTGTCTCATCAGATTCGTTTTCCTGACTTTTGTCTCGGGAACCCCACAAACATTACCCGAATTAAACGAGACAATGGTCTAAATAACCATGGGAAATCCGGGATATTCATACTATATGCATCTATTCTTCACAACTGACCTAAATAAATGGCTGTCCTGATTATCTGCTGGCCTAGTAGCCGGAAGCTTCTGTGTAACTGCCCGTTTAAAGGTTTCCCTAAGTCACATTAGGGGGTTAATTACCGATTCTTCATTGGTTTGCTTGAACAATTTCCTCTTATGCTCTTCTAGGACCACTCCCATCCGATCCGGATCCGAACTTTCCCTTCAAAAGCCACTTTGAGAAGAAGCATATCGTGCCAAATCCCAAGAAGGCACTCCAACATATCGTAAGTGGAGAAAAGCGTAAGGACCGGCTGCATCGCAAGGCGGAAGCAGAACTTGAACGCATCCTAAAAGGTGGTGGTGATTCGACTGCCGACCAGAAGAAACACCCTGGGGTAGTGGCAAAGGAAACCACAAAGGCTGAAAAACAACCGTCCTATATTTCCGACTGGGAAGAATTCCAAGCACGCGTCGAAGCCACCGTTCAGGACAGCACATCGAAACTCCAGACCCTTAAGCTAGAGGAACTACAACAGGACTCTTCAGTGGACGATAACTGGGCCAGCTTTAAGGCGGACTTTGACACCGAGGCGCAGACTAAAGAAGAGGGGACGCACGAGGAACCCCTTGTGAGCATTTCTAGTCCCAACCAGGCTGAGAAAGAACCCCAGATTGAGGAAGAGAAATTTCCTGGAAATTTAACCAAATTTGAGGACACTCATAGCTCAGCGACATCTGCCAAATTACCACCCATTCCCACCACTCCTTCCATTGCTCAAGCTAAATCACCAGCATTTGGACAGCAAAGTGAGCAGGTTTCAGAAAATTGGGCTAATTTTGATAACTACTTTTCCGAAAAGGACGGAACTCCTCAGGCTCTTGTTGAAGAGCTCAATAAATCGAACTTTTGGGACGAGTCCAAGACAACAGAATTAACGGAGAACTGGGCCCACTTTGAGGAGGGTTCACATCAGTTTGTAGCCGTCAACGAAATCAACGATACCCCTCTGGAAGTCGTTTCCGACTCCAGAACCGAGTTCGACACAAACATCACCTTCGAAAAGCTTAATTTTGACCTGGTTGGGCCACAAGCTCGGAATCAGGAAGCACCAACCAAGGTGGGATCAGAAGAACCCCTCCATCTCTTTTCGGACTCTGAAGCAACAGTGCATTCAGCAGGAAAGAGTGATTCTCTATCGGCGACCATCGAAAATCCACTTAACGTTAATTCAGACCTGCCAGAGGGAGGTGAATCGACTTTTACTTCTGGTTATTCGACAAGGCAGACAGAAATAGACCATCTTATTTGTAGTCAAGACGCGGCCATAGAAGGGGGCACTTTCCAAGTCTCCAGTAAAATGGAATCGAGTTCCCCAGAAGGTTTGCTGCTCTCAAGCTCAACACACTTGGCTGATGGAGTTGAATACGAGGAATCTTCACAGGTCCGCATGAATTCTTCTGAGGAATCCATTTCTCCCACTCACAGTGTTCAAGACTTTGTAGATGAGGTGCTTCAGGAAGCCAAAGACTGCAAAGATGACTCCATTGCATTTAAACCAGTTTCGAATCTAGGGGCAGTAGCGCTGGAGGCAGGATTAGACAACGTCCTTGTCAATGGCAATAACGAGAAAATGACAAGTACTACCAAGGATCGCGATCACGTTGAGTTGCAGGAGCCCATAGATAAAATATCAAACTACAGTCTTCTGGGGACCTCTAAAGATTCCTCCTCGCAGGATATGGTTCGAACACGGGCAATGCCTAAACGACAGGGCACCTTGACAGAGAACAACCCCTTTCGCTGTACAGCACGCAGCGATAAGTCGGAGACTCCGGAACAGTTGCCCATCAATGAGGAGGAACTGGCAATCGAGGATGAAAAGACTACCTTAGCTACTGTTGCTCTCTTTAGCAGGTCAGTTACGGACGAGGATGAGGAGGTCGTAATTGGTGAGGAGCTCGTTCAGGAGGACGGAGAAGAACAAAATGGTGCTTTCAATCCCTTCCAGACCATATACCCAGCCTCGGAGAAGGAATCGTCCGAGGAGGATGGGGCTGAGGACGAGGAACCGATAAAGACTGGCTTCCCACAGGTAGAGATTAAACCTGAGAATGCAGTGGAGAGTGGAACTGAAAAGGCTACTTGCATAGTACCCCTTCTTCCAGCGCCTCCAAGACCAGCAACTCCGGCCTTCCAGCAGGAAGAAAAAAGCGGTCTCGATGATTTCAGTCTGTCGCCGAGTAGTGAGAAGGCTGCCAAGGGTTTTGCCTTGAAAGATGAAACTCCGAGCGGTTGGGAAACCTTTTCCGAAACAACGATTGTGCCACGAAATCAAGCGACGGTCGATATCTCTGAGTCAGAACTGGTTAAGGCTTTCGAGGTGGATTGGTCTGAACCGCCACCGGCGGAGCCCAAGGCGACCCCCGTCCCATTGGTTCCAGAGCCGCCAAGACCCGAGACTCCTGATCCGGCTCTTGAGGAGCCGTTTACTCCAGCCTTTCCTATGAACCAAGTCTGGCGTCTGTGGTTACGATTCCCCGAGAAGAAGAAGAAAGTGAAACAGCTAAGCAAGTACACCTCTGATCGCACATGGAAGGAGGTGGCGGTGACTCTGACTGAAGATCGCGGCCGATGCGAGATTAATTTGCATGACATCGACAGCGAGACTGGTACCCATAGCCCGCAGCCTTTTCGCACCCTCCGCACGGAACCCTACATGCAATTATCACGTTGTAAGCTTCAACAGTACGATAAGTACGGTAAACTTAATATCTTCAAAGTGAATCATGTCACCTACCGTGAGCTGCCGGGAATGCGGCCGGAAAAGTTCTCCCTGAAGACCCTACAACAGTTAGTTTCGCATAAACCTAAACAAAATGTGGCTCTTGATCACATCCCAATATACTCTGAGATCCTTAAGTTCGGTTCTCTTGATCAGACCCTGATGAGGGGACTCATGTCCACTCTGGAGGACGCTCTCATGCGAATACCCTCACACAAAGACGAGGGTCTGAGCTACAGTCACGAGGAGATCTGTTGTTACGTCATAGACGAGTATGTCGGAGAGGTCTCTGAGAATGGGATTATTCGTGATCAGAGGGCACGGACGCGTATCTTCTGCAGCGCCTTCGTCAACAAAGGTCCGCATATCGTGCTTGGCATAAATGACAAGTGGCGTTTTGGCCGGGAGATAGTTCGGCGTTCGGATATCTTGCCGGTGATGCACGATGAATGGATCACTGTTTGGAAGCCGGAGTTCCACTCCTGTCTGGAAATGGAAGACTATGAGAAGGATCACATGCTTAAGTTCTACCCCTTGGATGGCTGCAAATTCGAGTTAATGCGTTTCCGTGTGAGCCTTCGGAACAATCGCGAGCTACCACTGCAGGTGCACTGTACCTACTCCATCGACGATCGGCGCGTGTCAATGCGCTGTGAACTGCTGGTGCCGGGCTACTTCACCGCTAGCCAACGGTCTGGGGCCGTGCCTTGCGAAGATGTGGAGATTCGGATTCCGGTGCCGGAGGAGTGGATATACCACTTCCGTGTGGAGAAACATAATCGATACGGATCGGTGCACTCAACACTGCGTAAACCCGGCAAGATTAAGGGTCTAGAGCGGATAACTCAGATGGCTCAAAGTCTACTGCCGCCCAGTCTACTGGAAGCGAGTATCGGATTGGCTAAATATGAACACATCTACAAAGCTGTTGTCTGGCGGATCCCACGTGTTCCGGAGAAGAATGAAGGTGAGTTGACATTTCCTAAAACTACAGAATTTACTGCTATTATTGAGCGGATTTTGCGGTAACGATTAAATTTGTAGGTTGTGCTTTTTTACTGCTACAACGGGCCTACTTACTTACTACTTACATACTATGTTGGGGTCGCGTCCCCGGTTAAGCGTTGTGACTAAGGTTGACGGAAGGTCAAATATTAGGGTCAGGTAAAGTGTTAGGGTTACGTTCGCTGGCAACGGTGTAGAGAAGGACCCAACTTAACTGGCAGTAGATTGTGGATCCAGCCATACGCGAGGTATGGTAAAGGGAGTTTTATGGGTGGGGCAGCACACTAGACAGTTAGAAGACAAAATGAAAGAAAACACAAAATTTGCCTGGATTTATGCCGAAAGTCTTGTCCTATGCTATTGTACGACAATGGGAATGAGAATAGTAATTAGACAATAAACAGAAAGTTAATTCCACAAAATAACGGATGTTGGGTTAGGGTGTGAGGTCGCGGGAAGTAATCGTTGTTTGCAATGCAATTTCTGCAACAGCCTGAAAATGTATGCCAAGATAAAACCCTATATGCCACGATTCACAGTCTGCTGACAGTTAAGTGGGGCCCTTCTCTATACCTTTGCCAGTTCGCCTGCCGCTAACCGTCCTACCCAATTCAGCCGTCTTTAAAAAACAACTTCCGATCACCTTTTTTGCCGTGTTTACACGCCACTAATTCGCATATTTCGAATTGCGCGGTCTCTCCTGGTAACTCTCTGGAGTACTAAAACTAATATATGACACAAATGCGACTTTTGTCAGTGCTTTCCGCAGATTCCCCCAGCTGCCTCATCTGTCTACCCTACCCGTATCTCTGGATCCCTGTACACTTTCTCATTGGGTCTGCATATTCAATTATGGCGAATTTGCTGTTCAGAGCACGCACAGTAAACTGGTAGACGTCAGTTCAAGCCTGTTAAAGGCGACGTGGAAGTGAATCCTGCCGGCGCAACACCCATCATTCATGCGTCCATAGAATGTCCGTTAGGTTCCTACGGTTCCTGTCTTGGTAGTTTAAGTCAATATTGGTGAAGATATCGTGTCTCGTAGAAAAATATCCGTAGCTTCGAATTTTCCTGAGATCGAAAGAGAGGGGTAGGCAGTCTTCATTCTTAACTAATTCACATTTTCTGCAAAAAGTCTCCGAAATACTGCGATCCAAAGGCAAGCAAAAATACATCCTTCCTGACTGTGGAATTCGAAAATTGACGCAAAACTTTACGTTCTTGAAGGACATGCAGAATGTTGTTACCGTGAGGCTGTCATCAGGTGACACGAATACACACCGAATACGATTCATCGCAAAGGAGTAAATAACCCGGTTTCTGCATTAAGGCAGGGAAGTGTTCATTGGGCTTGGAATGGAGTAGAAGGAGAACGATCGGAAAGAATATGTCACACGGGTTCTAAAGCCTCTTTGTAGACCATCTAATGACTTTATACTGTTTTCCACGCCAGAACCCGTTGAATTCAGTAGGATATATATTTTAATACCATGTTCCACAGATCCCGAATTATGTGTCTAGTTGCGCCTTAAAAGTTGCCTGCAAAAGCGTACCATTCAAATCAGGCTTCTCCGTCCCTTCAAGTAATGTAGCAAGCATACCAATAAAGACGAGGAAGATGACTATGATGATTTTGGACTTATTCGCCGTCATTGGGGCGCCAGACCTTCTGACGACTGAGCCACCGACCTCTTTCATTTCGGCTGTAGCAAAGGCGGGATTGGAGTCTTACACTCAGCGCATAAAGTTCTGATATTTCTAAGTGGAATCTACATGAAAATACTGGAGATTTAAATCAAGCGATATTTTCTTCGACAACGAAAAGCTTTCTATGATTAGTTCAGTAGTTTTCTCTAATAGTTTAGTCTATATTACCATGGACTGAAAAGTCCTTTTTCAAGGAAACCAGAATAATCATGAATAAATTGGCAAAAAAACGGCCGAATGGTAGGGTGTTATCTGGATTTCCATTTATGAGTAAAAAAATTCACAGTCAAAACTGCGTAATTTTAGACAAGGGCGATTGGACACCACAAAAAGTTTTTGACAATTTGGATGTTATGAGCAGATCGTTGGAGTCCTCTGTTAAGTTATATTGTACAACTAGGCTTCAGGTCAGCATTCTAAATGACTCAAATGGCTTCAGGAAATGCTTCGAGTCCGATAAGGAACTGGGGATATCTGAAAGAGATTTATTAATGGGCTGACGCTTAGAATAGCTTGCTCGACTGTTCATTGTCGGACTAGACCTGAAATGACCGGCAGGGTTGGTTCGCCTCATGTTGATAGATTAATGGCTAGTCTGGACCGTGATAGTTCGATAAGCGAACGTATTACGCCAAGGGTGTAGAACAGTTGGTTATTAGCAGCTGCTGGACCTTTCGACGTCGGCAGCCCGGGAGAAGTCTACCTGCCCAGTTGCTCAGAGGTCAACAAATGAGGATACAAAGCAGACAACGTCGTGGCCCATAAATACGGCGTCTCGAACGGAAGGTTTGTGAATCTGATGCACATACAGCGATTGTCGCAGGAAAGTTGTTCTCTCGGCCATTCCTGTTTGTCTTCCGTTTTACGCAGCAACTGGTGCGCGCTATTGGAAGATGTAACAATAAGGAGTCATTTTCAATGGGGCATGAGCATGAAACCTTCATATGTTTTGTAGTAGGCTAAAATCTCACCGTTTCGTTTGCAACAACGGAGCTGGTAAACATTTTCCTTGTCCATTGGCGCCGGTTAAAGCATGCGTTCCATAGTGACCGTATAAGGCAGTCAGCTTCATGCGGTTTCTATTTCAGGAAACAAGATAAAGACGCATAATTTATTTCAAATACTTAGTTTTTCTAGAAGATTTGGAGATCCTGACAAACAATGCCAACAGATAATTCACGCAACGGGAAGCACTTCAAAGAGAAAGTCGGGATGTCGGACCTTCAAATACACTGTTTGACAAGCCCGAATGTCGACTTTAAGGACACCTTGAAGATCTTATAACGATCAGTGCCAAAGTATTCTTGCTATCCTATTGCTTAAATGCCAGCTGAGAAGGTACGATGTCCAACGAAGTTGGCTTCACATAGGGGATTGTACTAATGCATGCTATTGGAATTATTGACCTCCCACGACCAGGAATCGTTTTTAACATGAATTTTTTGTGTTAATTCCCCATAAGCATGGATCCCATTGATAAATTGCCTTGGTTATTAGAGGTTATACTCTTTTTTGGTCGATATCATAGTATAACGAAATTTCACAATTCACAGGCAACTTGCCGATTGAATTCTGGATAATATTGTTCATTCCCTTCACTCTGAATTGATTTGTGCTAAGTCTTTCCGCTCCATGTGTGACGGAATCTGCCATATCTCTTACTGTACATCGGCAAATCAAAGTGCTCTGTTAAAATTTCTGGCACGATATCTTACGTGTAAATAGACGGAAATCTAGAGAGAGACCTCAACTGGCCGTATAATAGTTATTATTTCATGTAACTCCATTTACTCTCTCATCATCTCTCTGTTTTTATTCTGACCACGATGGATGGATGACATTTTTGCCGAAAATGTTGAAATAAAGTATTCAGAATAAGGTTTATTTCTTTCGCATTCTCTTAATTTTGGATACATGTTGGCACTAACGCACTCTACTCAACTTAAAGGTTACTCTATAGTTGCATTCTATGTGATTGTGCCATTCCGTGCTAACCTACCCGAATTTGTCAGTAACACCTTTGTTTTAACTTTGAAAGCCTCTTACCGACCCCACCTCCTCACCTGCAACCTCCTCCTGGCGCCGCACGACGTGGTACCTGAGTGGGACACGCTAGTGAAGACTGTCCACATCGAGTACAGCATGCCCTCAAGTACAGTTTCGGGGACAACAGTGCGTTCCATCAGCGTGGAAACCACGGGCAATGCAGAGAAGTTTGTGAAGTATACCGCCAAGTACCGTTACACGGTGGATATCAACTATCAACTGGGCCAACGAAAGGAAAAGCCCCTGAAGGGTCTTTTCGACGAACCAGCGGAAGATGAGAAGGCCTCCTCAAGTTCGGACAGTGAACCGGAAGTGGATGAGGAAACTGAGTCCTGTCATGAGGCTGCCAATGGTAAACCCAATCCTGAAACCAGTGAGACCGCGGAGGGCGACCTCTTGGGTCTTGGCATTTCGTCAATTTCACCTGCTGGTGCCCTCGAGGACGGTAGGCAGGAGATTCAACCTTCCTCAGCCTCCAACGCCAACGATCTCGCCGACATATTTGGCTAACCATGCACAACTATAAAATACAAAGCCGAGCTGGACCTGGCTCCTACTGCCTCTAGGGGTTCACATGTCTACTAATTTTCTGTCCATAAGTACGTCCGCAAATCCTACCCTCTCGACCCCAGTTGCATTTTCTTCCTTCTACAAGGACTCATTCGAGGTCACATTCCCAAATGACACTGACTATGGATCAGTAATCCTATGTTAAAAACTGAGATTGCACACCTGTACTGTTTTAGTGTTCAACTATCAGAGGGTTCTTCCGGTATCCGTTTTCGTATTTACCAGAGAAGCGCAACACTTCCTTCAGCCTCTGTCTGCCGCATTACCTCTCATGAATTGGTGTATGTACATGAGTACCCTACTGCAACCTTCCTTCTCCCGGCCCCCTATCATCGTCTGTTCGTCGATGGGAGGCAGAACACAATGAAAACGCAAAAATGCCTAAATTGTGATTTCGAGTGTTTGGGTTTCGAAAATTGCACCCGCTTTTCAGCGCTCTTCATTTTCTATTCGCCTTTTGGCATTGGCTGGGGAGAAAATGTAAACATTAGTGTCTCGTTTTGTTGGTAGAAAGACATTTAAAATAGGCATCTAGCAAATTAAAAGTTTCGTTTCGGGGGAGTTCGTTCAACAAAACCTACCCAAAGATGCGCTATGGGCATAAATGTCTGAAACGTCGACGAATCTTTTCTCACAGCCATAATGTGTTACGGGTTGGAGTGAAAAGTGACGTTGCGGCCTCAAATGCTCGCTTTTAGGACATTCATAATATGAAATGGCAACGGTTCTCATGGCAGTACGGCCTTCCCCAACAGATTCTGGTCCTCGGTCCTAGTTCTCTCCCAGACAAATTGGGGGCACGGGGGAGTCTGACAGCGAGTTCTGCTTGTGTTTCTTCGTTGTAGCGTGACACGGCAGGATGCAGGAACAACCGTACGGGGTCCAGTTTGGGCCAAGGAAGCATGAATGCTCGTACAAAAGTCATCTGTGAGCACACAGATGCGATGGTCAACCGTATGGCTACTGTCTCTGCCGTCGCATGTGTCCACCGACTCAAGTCCTTGGAGCGTTCCACGCAACAATTAGTAGTTTCCATTATGCTTAAAAATCGTTTATTAACTCGGAAAATGTTTTAGGGGAACCCGAATTTGGTCGCAGGAGAAAAGTTGAGGAGCAGTAGGACGGGCACCACAATGGTTTGATGAGTTTATACCTGCCCATCGAGAAAGAGCTTCTAGAAATAATGCATACAATGCAACACTCATATGCAATTCAAAGTCTGTAAAACAGTTTCCCAAATGCCAACATTTAGGATCGAAAAACACTTCTTCCGAGCATAACTGAACTAGGCCCTTTTTTGTTTTTAGACTGAATGCTGAAAATTTTATGGTTTTATGTAACATGATGCTGCCTTGCCTTCGCAGGACGAGCTTTAAGCAATAAAATTCATGAAGCATAAAGTAAAACTCTCACATGCTTTCAAACGCCTTCAGATGAACTTGCAAAGATTATTAACGTGGGAAAGACTCCTTGGTCAATTCATACCTGCTGGTAGATCAGACTCGCAGTTCTCAAACAGCATCGCAATGAATATTAATTACGTTGCACACTTGTTGGGCAGTATGTTACTTGAATAGGAGTTAAATAAAGTTTCGAAAAATTCGTGGTAAAGGTATAGTTTGTACCCGGGAATGATTAATTGTTTTGATGAATTATTTAAGCCGGAACTCGATGCTACAGGAGAATCATTTTTGAATCCAAAGTAAACAGGAACACGAAAGCTTTCGTTTGGGTTTCAAAGCAAATTCTTGTTCGACTCGCATGAATCAAATAGTTTTCCAAACTTGGTTTCACCCTTCGATAAGAAATCTTTTACATGCTTTCGCTTTTTAACAAAAATGTCTTGTTGCAAGCACTAACTGACCAGTCTTGGCTGACTACAAAGTTGGCGCTATATGACCTAATTATGCTGAAGGCTGCGACTTAACATACAGATTTACTTTTAGTGCCTGATGGATCTCATGAAATGTTAACCTAAATTCTGAAATCTGCTTTCAGTCAAAAGGATTATCTTGGTTGTGCCGTAATATTGGTTAGTGCGCAATAGAATGTCGACTTTTGAATGAGTTTCGTTTCGTATGCCGGCAAAACCACATTCGTTAAACATAACAACTTAATTAGCACTATTTTCTGCGCTGGTTTTCAATGCACTTATAACTTCAAATATCTTCCACAGAAAACATCCACAAAAGATCCTGTCTTGTACAGTTTAGGTAGAAAATCGCGTCTGGCTCAAATGTTTTGTTGTTAGAAAGGGCATCTCTCAATTTTAGAGAAGTTTTTAATTCCCGAATAATTTGGGATCCAAATTGCAGTTGCAACTGCGATTAAGATTTGAAAATACATGCGATATACCTTCTATACCTTCTAATTATAGACCTTTTCAAAACTCAAGGATACACTTTTCGAGCTACCACATAAGTGCAAGAAAGAACATATATGTATGAATTCCAAAAAGGTATTCGAATTAATAAGGGCATCGAAAATAAATATAGACCGCGTTCTACTTGAGCAGCATTTTTTGCCGCGTGCGACTTTTGTAGGCGGACAGGAAAAGGCTTATCTGAATGTTGGCACTGCTGTTTGAAGCATTCCGGAAGTATATTGCCTGATAATCAGTACTATCTCACCACCAAATTTATCCTGACTGATGGAAACCACATTTCAGAATTTTGATCAACATTTCGTGAGATAGATCAGCCCTGCATCTTTCTGATCGAAAACGGGAACCAAAACACTTGCAAGTTACTTCACATAACTGGGAAACCTGCATGCTCTCTTCCGCATCATATGTTTGCTGCCTCATACTTTCAAATAAGCTTAAACGTGAAACTATTTTCAACCTGCTGGACGAATGCGAAGTTTCCGGTAGATGAGCAATGAATTCAGAAGTGGTGTCGTTAGCCATTGCAGTCTAGTTCCTTCATGTTCTTGCAGTTGAAGTGACCGTTAATCGGTTCACAATTGGACCCTCAGTTCATAAAAGCCAAAACCTCCTTTCACCTGGAACAGGCTCGCACTGCCGACTTCTCAATCTCACGCCCAGTGCTATAAATTGACGTAGTTCACATCACTAATTAAATTCAATCCAGAAAAAGTAGGGACTAAGTAAGGCTGTCTGTTTGCAAAATTGTCCCTGTAAATAAACATTACCCTAAATATATAAGGAGGAATATTAAATTTCACTTTTTGTAAAATACCCAGCACATATTTTCGAATCTACCTAGTCTGCCTAAACAGGTCTGCTGTACGTCTGAAAGAAAATTTATCGAATGCATGCGTATATCTTCCCGATAATTCACCGTAGACGTACGACATCTGTGTGGCGCTTACATAAGTTGGTTACTTTTTTGCAGTTCTTTGAAAAGGGGTGAGGAGAGTGTGTATACGTAAGCTAGGTAATGACTTGAGGTAAGCCAGGCCGCATAAAAATGTCTGACCACTCACTATTGGGACACATCAAATTCAGGATCTGAGCAAGACTCTTTTGCGCGGCCTAGTTGCTGCCACTTCAGTTGCAAGTGGACGCCGTCTCACAGCTCATCGACTCTCGGCAGACCGCCTGGAAATTTCCATCTGTGTCTAACTGGTGGCCAGTGTTTACAATAAGATGTGTGGGGAACGCAATCAGGTACTCGTGCGGCCACATGTTCTCTTCCTTTTTGCGCCGGCTTGCTTGACTTCACACGAGAGAATGAGGACTTATATGTCCAAATGGTAGACTGCCTATTTTGCGCCCACATACTCAATTGTAACGACACCATGCTGGCTAGTGGGGGGCTTAGAGAAGTCCAGGGATAGGCACTTAAGTCGATAAAACACTGACCAATATAGTATAATGGTCCAACTGCACAAATGGTGGGGACCGTTTATGTGCCTCTCCCCCCCCCCCCCTCCTTCGGGAATAAGGAGCCCCCATATTAAAAGTGGCTTTGTGTTAAATGCCTGGGAAATTAGGATTAGGGTCAACGTTAAGGTTAGGGGTGCGGTTATCTTTAGGATTAGGGCTGCTTTTAAGATTTGGGTTATGGTTTATGTTAGAGTTGGGACACGGAAATATTTGTCCTTCCGGGAATTTGGCGCAAGGTATTGGACGTAAGCCTTTCTATACCCGTGACTTTCCCGGGCGAGGGTGTCACATTACTGACCTTTACGAAGGGTTTTCCTAACCAAATCTGCAAATCATCTCCTGTAAATTGCATCCATTTAAACAATCTGCGGGTTCGTGAACTTGTCTCCAGAATTCCTCAGTGGACTTTTTATGCGGCAGCTTTATAAGTATTCAATTTACAAATGCGTCAAAATCTGTTCAAAATAACAAACACTTTCCACTGCATTGGGAATACGTTTTGGGGACATCAACTGAAGGTGGAAAGCCGCTAATCCCACTCAGAAAGGAAGCAATGTATTCTGCCCCAAGGCTTGGGAAAGAACGGTTTGGCCTAAGTTTAGCTTCCAGGCATAATTAATTGCTCCCGCACCAGAAGGAAATTAGGCAAGCAGAGGTCTCCTCTGATTAAAAATTAGCAAAAAGTATCTACTTTCAAAAAATGATATGTATAAAAAATAGAGAAATGGGAGGTACCTTGTGTAAGTGAATAATCGGTCAGGGTGTTTGTCAACAGATGGTCGCAACAAGCTGATTCTGCCTATTAAACAGTTGCGAAGAATTATCTCGATAAGGTTGGCAAATAAGACTAGTTTAAGTTACAGTTTAGAAGAACGAGCTTTTTAGTGTTTAGGTCACTTTAGGTAAACGTGCTCCAAAATGAAAAACTGACTAGGTAGACTGTTCAGTAGGCAGGAATCTAGCGTAAGATTCCCACAGAAGGTTTTGGGGATAATCAATGGAGGCCCGTGACGATCGCTAAGAAGCTGATTGCACACCCTACTTAACAGCACTCGAATTTGGATTATCCCTTATCAGGAGAGTTGAGATGGGGCGAATGGAGTGGTAGGCGACGGATTCTGCGGCCAGCAGCATTGAGAGTCCCATGGGATTCCATTTTGCTATCGCAGGACTTTTGGGCACCTTTGAGGACACATACTGCAGGCCCGTCCAGAGGAACATGACTGAAGTGAGAGTCGCCTGAAAGCGGTGTCTCATCAACCAGACTACTTTAGAGAAACGCGCTCGTTTCGAATTTGCCTGTTAGCTCCAATCTCCCTCAAAAATGAGGAAAACCGAAGAATATACTTCTCATTTGGTCTCAGTCTTCCGTTAACAATACAAAACCAGGTGCATTTGAACAGTCATAGGTGGAGTGCCCACCTACGCGTGTCTGCAAAATTCCAGTCGTAGCCGATAATACGTAAGCCCACGTCGGCAGTTGTGAACCGTCTGAATAAAATGTCTGTTGACTATAGGAGCTCAGATTTTGAACTAAGATGCATCACGATCGATGAGGGCAAAGAGATGCTCGGAAACGGATTTAATAGATTTTTAAAATTCTCGCTAGCGACGAAACTGTGTCCAAATTTAGCTGTGACCCATCAACAGTATGAGCATTATTGAGTTGAGTCAAACTTGCTGTACTAGTGATTAGGATAGGTGGGTTGCAAGGTGGTGGACGTTCACCATGACAAACGCTTAATCGTTAGTGTGGGAAAGGTGCAGGTGTTAAGTATGTCGGGAAATGGAAATGTGAATATCCGAAAGTCGACAGTCCCGAATAAATACAAGCCAAGCCGGGATTTCGAGGTCCCGCTGAGTGGCACTGCGTTGAATTTAAATGAGGATTAAGGGTAATGCAGGCCAGTATGTGATAATAGAAACCCAAGGCATGAGGTGTTGTTCGAACTCTTAACTAGCTAGAATTGTTATTTTAAAACATTAGCAGTGTTACTCCAAAGATGAAAGTAGAACTTCTTTCGCCGTTGCCAAGATCTCAGTGGAATGAACCTTGGCCAGTCCTTGGTTTCGGTGTTATGTCGAGGAGCATGCAAATTCCAATGTTGTTTTCTGGGCCAGCATACTGCTATTATCCTAACTGAGCCAAGTAAATTACTCAGGGTAGATTAGGAAGCAACGCCCGAGAACGGTTAGGGCAGGCAACAACCCATAGGAAGGTGTCCGCGTACGTTGTAGGGGGTAGGGAATTACCAAAAATTGCCGACTGTTTTGGCTTCCGGTTGTTCCAGTCTCGGTAGCGCCAGTTTGAAGGCCTGCTTCAGGGTGTAATTACCCTGCAATTTACTATCGAAGTGGGCTTCTAACGGTCTAAGCTAACGCAACAGCATAAGCATCGTTCTCATTAAAGCCAGAAACTGCGGGCTGCCTACGAGAATGACTGAACTATTATCACAATTTAGCAAGGCAGCAGGAAGCATCACGGTTCTCTTCTAAGGAATATAATCTGGCGTTCCACATTTTTCATGCAGCACATCAGCGGAGGTTGCCTAGGTAGGACACGGGAATAGGAACTCCCTGTAATGCTCAGATTAGAGGTGAATAGGGTTAGGGTTAACATTAAGTTTAGGCTACGGAAATACAGTGCGTGACCTATCTCATGAAATGTTGGCTGAAATTCTGAAATGCGTTTTCGATTAGGAAGGATTACTTGGTCACGGTTGTGATACTGATTATCTAAAGGCATACTCTTCTAACATTTTAGACTCGGCAGGATGTCGGCTTTTAAATGCGCTTCTCCTCAATCTCCTGTAGAAAGCGTACTCGGTAAAAAATGACTACTTAAGTAGCATGCATTTTTTCCATTTGATTTTCGATGGTCTTGGAAATTCAAATATATTTTACAGAAACCACAAACAAAAATAGGCTTTCTTTTAGTCAATCAATAGAGAATCATGTCTTCTTTATATTTTATACTTAAGGAAGGAGTATAATTAGGTTTTAAAAAAGTTTTCTAATTGCCGAAAAATTTGGAGCTTGATCATTCGTTGCATTAGCGCTTAGTGATTACACTCTACAAGGTGCATGCGTTCCACCTACAGAAAATCCCATATTTTGCTATGTCATTAAAGAGATATCATGCGGGGTCCATAAAATTTTGCAATGGATGCAGACCATGTTGTACATTTCATGAGGAGCAGTGGTAAACGGCCAGGTACGATGCTATGTGAATGGACATATCGCCGTCTTAAAAAGTCTCATAATTAGAAACTTTTTTAAACCTAATTATACTCCGTACTTAAGTATAAAATATAAAGAAGACATGATTCTCTATTGATTGACTAAAAGAAAGCCTATTTTTGTTTGTGGTTTCTATAAAATATATTTGTATTTCCAAGACCATCGAAAATCAATGGGAAAAATGCATGCTACTTAAGTAGTCATTTTGTATCGAGTACGCTTTCTACAGGAGATTGAAAAGAATCGCATTTAAAAGCCGACATCCTGCCGAGTCTAAAATGTTAGAAGAGCATGCCTTAAGATAATCAGTATTACAACCGTGACCAAGTAATCCTTCCTAATCGAAAACGCATTTCAGAATTTCAGCCAACATTTCATGAGATAGGTCACGCACTGTAGGTATCCTCCCAGGACTTTGGTGCAAAACCAACTGTATTACGAAGGAGCTCCTATTCCCGTTTCTTACAGCTAAATAATTATGTCCACCAGAAACTATAAAAGTAAGAGTATGTTACCAGTGGTACGAATACCTGCAGCCCCAGTCAGCTGTCCCATCATATGCTTACCAAACTATAAAGTATCGTCACTGAAAGCAGGAATACCGTGCCGATGTACGAATCCCGTTGCCTATGGGGAAACTTGGTGCACTAATTCCAAAAAGGAACAATGTTTCACATGTCACTTCGAGGCCTGAAGTCCGATTCAGAAAGTGATGCGTCTGCCGACTCCCTTCATCATCCAGATTTCCTATTGGCAGGCGCACCCATTTCCTGGGAACTCTGTCAGTGAGGAGCAAGTTTTATAGCTGATATCTTCAGGGAGGAGATGAAATAGACAACTGGAACATTGCTACACCAAGAGCACTGCATCGAGGTGGAGTTTGAATTTCCTAGTGTTGTTATACTACTTAAAAAGCTGATGTCTCTAGGCAAGAGCGGAAGACCCACCCTTGTCCACTGTGAGAATCCCGTTCAGGCGAACCGTCGGTATACCGACGAAACGGCCAAGTGCGTTCGCTTGAAATTTCATAAATACATTGATAAAGACAAGTCATTCTGGCAAGGGAATTCAGTAATTTGTACACCCCAAAACAGAGAATGGATTTTAAAATGTATGCAAGTAAGTCGTCTATTTTGTAGTGAACGCTTCACCGATGAAGTCGCCCACGCAACATTTATCATTTCAATGATAGGGACTTGTGAAGAAAAAACGGCAGCATTGAGTTTTCCTGCTTTTGGCGTAGCTAACAATTAGAAGGCAGGGTTTAATAAAATATGTTCTATTTAAATCAGTCACACCTTCAATTAAAATATCGGTATGACGCCAGTCACTGTGTTAGAGCGCAAGAAACGTTCACGACTGTGTTCTTGGGTAGCTACAGGAAAGAATTCATACATGGTGGCTCAAGTACACGACTTTGCAAACCGATGAAACGTCCTAGAACTCATGAATAATCTTGAATGGCTCAGAAGCCATCATGAGTGCATCTCTCAAATAGCCAGAAAGAGGTGTAAGTGTGTTTAAGAATTATAATGTGTAACAGAAAACGGAGAAATTAGAAACTTTGTATATTTTGATTAATCAAATAAAATGTGCACTGGCCCTTATGAAAACAGGTAGGATGTGGGATCTGGCACCATAATGACGAATATGAAGTCTATATTTCTTGCTTGCGTTCATTGGGTGTTTTCGGCATATTGGTATTCTATGTCAGTCATAAGAATAAAAGTTGTAACGGAGGGCAGTCGTCGACTGAAAACGAATACAGACGAGAGAGTCTGGAAGGGGGGGGGGAAGGCGGGGTAGATTGATACAGCACTGTTTCGGCTTTGTTTGCCTTCCTTCAGCCAATCATAACCCTGACCGCCAGTTGGGACCGGAAACAGAAACATGCGCTCACACACCTGGCGCAGCTGGCCCACCTGGGGTCCACCAGATGAGTCATAGGCACTTCATCGAACCGAAGTTCATCAGTGCCTCGCCACCTGCCATTCTCTGTCGCTTTAGATAGGGTATTTATTCACCCAGGGATTGGCGCACACCGATCCGTTGGTTTGCCGAAGCAAATAAGCTTCGTATGCGTGATAGGAGTCACGAAGAGGCAAACAACTACATGTGTATATAGTTGGTGTGTGAGCGCATGTTTGTGTTTCCGGTCCCAGCTGGTGGTCAGGGTTGTGATTGGTTGAATGAAAGCAAACAAACCCGAAACAGTGCTGTATCAATCTACTCCTCAGACTCCGTCCTCTCCCCTCTGTTGTCATAGTTTGGTTCAATTCGGCCTGGAGGGTGATTGCCTGTTCCTGGCCCCTATTGTTCATAAGAAGCTTTTTTACTTCGGGAAACCAAGAGATCGGTGTGCGCTCATTCCTGAGTAAATAGTAAAACGAAACCAGCCATTGGCTAGCACTTTTCTTTCGTGAGAGCACCGTTTTCTTCCTGAGAATGGCAGAGGGCAATGCTTCGTACGATCTCTGAGGAAATTAATGCGTGAACACAGAGTAAATTCTTCGGAGCAGACCTTTCCAAGCAGGGTCCGAAAGTTGATATTACGTGTTTGAAATGCTAACGAACTGCTACTTTCCGAATTCTTGTATACTTGTCGAAATAAGACAGTCCTTGAGTGTTTTCACCTAGTTAACTCCTTCTTGGAGTGAATTTTCTTCGCACCTGATGGCTACGCCCCTATTTTGTGGTTGACCTAAAAGCCAAAAATCTTTACTGTGGATAATGGGTGTCCACAACGAAGACTCACCGCGACCACTTTCTTGACTACATAGGGAACTCTATCTAGTAGGTTGTCTGTTGAAAAAAGTGTTCTGCCCCGATAGTGCACAGTTAAAGGGTGATGCTTTCGACTGCTTCGGAGGGTAAACTTGTAGTGGCCCAATTCCGGGCGCATGTTGCAACTATGAGCACAATTACGCACAATTACAGCCTGGTTCTCGGTCAAGGCCGGCTGTCCAAATCATTTTTGAGACTGACTCAAGCATGACCTCGCTGAAGGCATCAGAGGTGTCCTCGTCTGACTGCCAGCTCCTACTATCCTCTTATCTAATATATCTGTACAGAATACAACATCCTCATAAGTATCGTCTCACTCTTCTTTCTGTTCAGAGCTGGGCCTGATAGTCATAGGGGCTAGGATCTTTCTATGGTCTAGGCCGACGCGACCACTTGTTGGTAAAAAGGAATCATTCTCCCGTACGCCTATCTGCCTGATTAATGTTGGTACATGCTTTGTATGCACCTACTGTCATTGTTCTGCACACGCCTAGACCGTTTTTATCATAACTCTTTAATTCTAAGTTGGAGCAAATTAGTATATAGTATTTACTATTTCCATTTTTGAAGTTTTCAACAGAAGTTATTTTACTAGAGTCCAGGCCATACAGAAGCTCGAAAGACAGACTATGTTTTGTTCATTTACGCTAATTGTATTTTTTCGACTGTTAATTCATTCTAACGTTTAAATCTGCCAAAAAGTGAGAAAAAGGCAAATAAAAGACAGATTTATGTACGAGTTCAAACTTGGGTGTATAGTAATGGCGTCACTCAGAATTTAATGGGGTCGCACACTCTCGTGACCTCCTATTTAACTATATCCGATCACTGCACATTAATATGATAAACTGTTCATCTAGAAAACGGGCATGATGGGATAACACATGATTGGTAAATAAAAACACAGAAATGTGATCTGGCATGCGGGGGGAGTATGGTCGGCGAGATCAGGTTACAGCGAAAACTCGCCCAGCCCGACTAAGAATATACAACACGGGACAGTCGTCAGTAGGGGATGGGGTGAGTTGAGTGAGAGAACGGGAGACGGAATAGGTTTATTACCGTCATCGGTTCTTATCGTGGTAATGCGAAGTAAATCAACCGCATGCAAGAGAAACACTTTGTTTTTTATTAACCTATCACGTCTCATCCCTCTAGGCTCTTTTCTAATTGAAAAAGTTATAATATTAATATTCAATGACCGTACGCAGTTGAATTAGGGGTCGCACTGTCTCTTGGTAGTTTCACTATGTTGTGAAAACTAAATTACAAATTAAATTGCGAAAACTTAAAAGTCGGAATTTGTAAACGATAAAGAACTGTCTTTGCTCAAAGCGACAGAGTTGTTTACGCCTTGCCTCGCCTGATTTATGTGGACTGAAACAGCAAGTTTTAGTGTGACACAAGTCCTTTTGTTAAATATTCCTATTTCTGGCTAATTTTCCATATAGGATGAACACGCGTAAATACGTTACTGTCTTGGATGCTAGTAGCTGGCGCGGGGAATGGTGTGGATCTAAAAAAGAATTGGTTTTCATGCAAGAACGTTTACATTTTGGTTGATAAAATAACTTGTAGGGATAGTTTGCGTGGTAATAAGACTTTTAACATGAAGCGCAGGGTAAATAAACAATGTTTGATGTTTGAGGTAGCCTTTGCTGAGTACATGGATGCCAGTCGTCATAGTCTACCAGTTTAGTCACACCCTTTGCGTCAGAGACCTACAGACGCTTTTTTCTTATTTTTTTCTTAAGGAGACCGATGGCTTATATTTGTTTATTGTCGGGTAGAGTACTGTGTTTTTCTCGAATAGGTTTTTAGGTCGCTAATCTCGGTGCACGTTGCCAGAACTTGAATCCTCCTTTTGAAAAGCTTTTATCCCACACCTTAGCTCGTCCTCTGTGAGCCTAGTAGTTGTTAACTACTGGAAACCACATCAACAGACACGTAAATTGACATGAGGGGTGTGATAGTTAGAGAAAACGGCAGACATTTCGGTCCCGGAATTCGGTGCTGTGTGGAGCCAAATGCGGCAGTTGCCTTTTCATTTCTGTTACATCGAACCGGAAACCTCTTGCTAAGCAATCCCGTAGGTGTCTTCATTATTTTTTATCATCTTTTTTTCTGTGTGGGTATTTGATTTTATATGCATATGATATTTACACATCCGAATAACGTATAGATCTTTACCTTTAGTTTCGTGGATTTTACCTGGTTTTTAGCTTGTTTTTGCTGTTTTGCAAATTGGCTGGTCGCCGCTGATGCCTTCAGTGCCAACCGAGGAGAAGGCTTTATGACGGTTTCAGGTGATAATGAAAACTACGAATGGTAAACTCTGAAGGAACAGCATTTCGGGCTTCCGATGATTTGGGATTTTCCGCTGGTTGGCGTCCATGAAAGTGAAAAAGCCATTTAACTAGTCTTCATTGGAGTGTGTACTGCTGAAGATGAAGCCTGCTGCTTTATGCACTGAGCCAGCGTTGTCTGTTAAGGAAAAATTCGTCACAATTTCAACTTAGAGACGGTCCAACAGGAACTATAGCTCTTCTGCACCCGGTGTTTCTTATGTTCTTTTTTAGACAGTTTGCGGACCAAACCATAGAATCATGTTGTCCATCCCCTTCACCCTGAAGTAAATGATGTGAGATCTTTCCGCCCCGTGCGCCGAGGCTTCGGGCATATCCCTTGCCATAAATCGGCATATCAACGCTCCGCATAACCATCTCTGGCGCGATACCTTACCCGCAGAGAAGTGACTACGGAAACTCAGACTCGGTACAGTTTTATGCAAACCCAACTTCTCACTCGTCGGCTTTCGTAATCTGGCCACCGGTAATGGAGGAATTTTCGCCGATATTTTTAGAATGATAGTTTCAAAATAAAGCGTATTCCTCTTAAGATATTGGTTGCAGAGGCAGAGGTGACTTACTTATCAAGACTAGGAACTGCTTCACGTTACTCACCTACTGAGTAGGAACTAGCAGTCAGGAAAAACTTGACAGCAAATGCAAGTAGAAAAGACGAATTATTGCAAATGCTCAGGAAGAAGGGACTTTGAGGTATGAAAAGGCGCCGATCTGATCCAAACACTCAAGTTTCGCGCATAATCACAAAAAAGAAGGGGCGTGCTAATTTTCACAAATTCTCCTCTTCTAAACAGAATACTTCGAGTTCACGCGAAAATTCAAACGAAATTCTAAACCGTAAACTGGCGGCGGGAGTACTTCCGACAACCAGACCGCAAAGTTCGTCGATCGTTTGATAACCGGGATTCCGCACGGCTGTATCGTACCGGCAGCTTTAGAGGCTTGCGTAAACACGGTTCTCGTCGCAAAACTTCCGATGAATAAGAGGATTGATAAGGGGCTTTCGGATTTAACGTTTGTGAGTGAACCGGTTCGTGTAGTGTTACTTGTGCAAATGCCCACGGCCCCTGTTGTGAAACACTCTCAGTATACACGAACTTCTCATCGCTCATTTGAGACGCTTTTTGGGAAAATTTAACATCACTAACAATTGGATGTGCTTTGTCTATGGTGGAACATAAATGGATTTCGTGCACTCTTCCACAGAGCCAACTATGCTCATGAGGCTAATTATGAGTCTCACAGTCTGCCCGAACAGAAATCTTCGTAGGTCATAAGTTTATTTTAGGTAGCTCATTTGATTCTTTGGTTTCTATGCGGGACACTGTAGGACACTCGCTGCCTTGAGGACCACAAGATTGCCTTTTTAAGTTCCAGAGATTGCCCCAGGGTCTCCCATTTTTGCGCGAAGTCTTATGTCCTCAGCTGATCTAGGGGTTGGTGATTCTTGTCTGTTCCCGCACTATATGGGTGCGTGGTGACTGTCGGTTCGCTCGTCTAGTTCAGAAATGAAATGAAATCTGTTCTGAGACGAATGACCGTGTATATTATTTTTGGCCTACTCGTGCTGCGGAGGACAACTTTTATGTTTGCAGCAGACTGTCATATGCATGGGTGACCACAACGAGGGTCTTGATGGGACTAAATTAGACGTTCTCCCTGAATTCGGTGATTGTCCATCATCTGCAGCCGTGCGGAACCGTTATTTTCAGTGTTGAAAGCTGAATTTCGCGATCGCAATCGGGAGTTCATTTAGCGACTTCCACGAGTCAAAGTAAAACATGTAACTCGTATTTTCGTATGTTACTAGATCTTTTGCTTCGGGCGTCATTCTCAAAATTGTGAACACATAGATCCTTGCAATGCCAGCTTCCGCAGATCTAGTCCGGCCTTCTAAAGTATTGTACGGAGGTTTCTTTGCCCTCAAAATTTTCTTTCTTGTCGACCATGGGCCCCGACGGTTCACACATGGGCATTTACTGATTCCTGCATTAAACGCCCCTGAGTCTGCTTCCCTATAAAGTTTGAAAGTAAACGGTTGCTTGCTTCTCATTTTGAATCAGAGGGCATCGACAATTCTAACCAATAGGTCCGCCTAGTTCGTTTAAATGAATTGGTGTGTTGAGATGACCAACGAGGTCGCCGTTGCGACCATCGGCGCCTACACCTGGCGCCACAATCAACAGAAACGGGAAACAGTATGACAAAACGCCGTCGAAATCGACGATCCGATCGTCAGGTGCGGCATGCGAACCGCGCGCCTGTACCAAACTCTCCGGATTCTGGAGATGGGTGGCTGGGTCGGAGAGAGTAGGGCACAACTGCGACTCTTCTTCTGATCTAAATACGGTAGCGTCCGATAGCACCACGTAGGTGGAAGCTTGTCTGCTAGCGAGACGTCGGCAAGATATAAATTAATCCATCGAGGCCACCTCTTCTAAAATCCAGATCAGCCAAGTCTTTGGTGGACGAATACCGCAAACAAACAAAAGTGAAACACTATCTCCCTTGAGGGCCAAATATTCTTGTTCTATAACCTTAAAGACGCTTTTGCATTTGCGCCTTCGGAGATTCCCATGGACGCGAATACCTATTTCAGGTTTTCATATTGGTGGAACAATATGAACAATCTTAAAGGAGGCACGATCGCTTGGACAAAAGCATTATTAGACTGACGTTTCGAATTCCTACTCGAACCCATCATCAGAGACAAAAGCAGATACGGGTGGTTCATGCACAAGGGGCTGCAGTATTTATAGGGTGCAGTCGTCATGCTACCGCATACCTATGAATATTCATGTCTCCCCCCTTCATCGGGGATCGTTGCACTTGGTGTGATGACTGTTTGATGGGCGACATTTGCATAGTTAATTGCTGCAATCTCATCACGTGTGTTGGATGTTGGTGTGATGATTGCCTGACCATTTGACCTACCGACCCTAACATTAGGAAGAGTGTTCACCTGTGCGCTCCCCTAGTTGCTAATTATTCCGCCTAGGCGAAGTCTCAGCACCGAATATGGAAAGGGAAGGTCAGTGCATTTGTTAATGGACTGGGGACCAGTAAATCATGACTCATTCAGCTCGCGGCTCACGCGGTTGTCATCTCTTGCGAGAATTCTGGCCTCGTCGAATTTGAATGTGTGAACGGATCACGTCGAATGAGTCGTAACTTGAGAGTTGGCGTCATTTCTTCGCACCGCTGCAGCATGTTCGGCCATTCGCGTTGGGAGCTGTCTTTCCGTTTCTCCGAGGTAGTTGCTTTGTCCGCGACTGCACCAGATCCGATAAACGACTCCAGCCGTTTCTTTCGGGACATACAATTTAGGATGGAGGAGGAAGAGATCAACCAGCTCACCTTCCTGGATGTCGTCGTATGCCGCAACGATTGTGGTGGACTAAAAATCAAAGTGTTCAGGAAAGCGACCAGTGCGATGCAAGTACTGAACTTCAACAGCAACCACCCAATCAGCCACAAACGCAGTTGTGTAAGGACGCTCTATCGGCGTGTCGAAACGCACTGCAGTGAGCCGGAGGACAAGATTGCCGAACTACAATACCGCCGACGGGTCTTCAATGCCAATGGCTGCCCGCGCAACTTCGTCAACCGGTGTATAAGCAAAAGGGACGAAAGGCCAAACCGAACGGACCCCAAATTTTGGCGAGCACTTCCGTATGTCAAAAACGTTTCGGAAGCTGACGGCCGCCTCCTCGCACTACTTTGGGTTGGAGTTGCACACAGACCGGAGGTAATTATCAGGCGTCAAATAATAAAACCAAAAGACCCGCTGCCACGGCAAGAAATTCCTGGAGTCATCGCATCTGGTGCGGTTGAGGACAAAGCAACTGCGTTGGAGAAACCGGAAGACAGCTTCCAAGTCGAATGGCCGGTGCTTAGACCTCGCCTAGGCGGAATAATTAGCCACGCGGAGGGCGCACAAGTGAACACGTCCTAATGCCAGGGTCGGTGGGTCAGATGGTCGAGCAATCATCACACCAACATCCAACACACGTGAGGAAATTGCAGCAATTAACGACGCGAATGTCAGCCATCAAATAGTCTGCGCACCACGTGACACGATCCCTGATGAAGGGGGTAGCCGTGAATATTCATAGGTATGCGGCAGCATGGCGACTGCATCCTATAAATACTGCAGACCTTGTGCATGAACCACCCGTATCTGCTTTTGACTCTGATGATTGGTTCGAGCAGGAATCGGAAACGTCAGCCTAATAAAGTTTTTATCCCAACGAGGCGGGGCATTTCAGGGAGCAGGGCAACGCCCTACTCATTGAGCCAAGGAACTCTTGTACCTTCTCCAGAACCCACATCCTATACATGAATCTCATCCAAAGTCCTTGTCAATAGTTGGCCTACGGTGCCCCTATCCGCGATAGTATAACATGAGAGAATTGTGAATGAATTATAGAAAAACTAAAATAACTTCCACAATAGGTACCAAAGCGCGGTGTCCTAAGCCCATGCTTTTACTCGAAAAAAAATGTGATGTCAGATTACCAGCAACTCGTCGGATTCGATTCGGTACGGTTCCAGGTAACTGCACCCGCAACAGCTTTTTGGGGTCCTACTTGACCTTATTTCCTTGGCCAGCCAAACATTTACGACCCAAAGGGCTCAATAGCTTACCACACCAATACATAGTTTCAATGGGACGCAGAAATAGACAAGAGCATTGGTTCACGGCAGTCATGCGCCATAGATATCCTTTGGTAAGTTATTATCGCAGAGGCTTCATATTGTATTCCTTACGCAGGCTATCCCAAAACTCACATTAATGGGTACGCTAAATATTTAGCTAGCGCGCATAATTTCGATCTGTTTGACTCTGGACTGGACGTTCTTGAATTTTGAAGATGAACTCGAAAAGGGCGACCAAATCTGTGACATTGGATTTAGGCATCACTAATTGGTTCCTACTGCTGGAAAATGTATGGCAGTCCGTCTTTAAATGGGCCTAGTAACTAAAAGAAAATGTTCTTTCTGTGGAAGTGGCCGCTGACAAAGACAGCCGCAATACGACAGCGGTGAACTCGACTGCAGCTGGAACTGAGTTCGTCAGTCGGTCGAAATAAGAAATTGTGTACACCAATTCACGGAGTTTGTTCTCAGGTCACGACGAGCTGAAAGGGTATTTATTTGATCCATCCCCAAATATAATGGCAATAACGGAAACGTGGTTATCACCGAGCACCGCCGGGAAAGACCGGCAGGGTGCATGAGTGGTCATGCATTTCAAGAAGGGTTCGATTGTGTCTGCGGAAATTGAGAAGTCTAGCAGCCCTAGAAGGCCTAGCAAGAGACCGTCCACTTCAC
>CACRXP010000034.1:83148-94817 GCA_902702965.1 Spirometra erinaceieuropaei | reverse complement strand
AGACCCCTTCCACCCCACTTGGTGTGTCTGCGTGCACCTTGTTCCTAGTTTGTAACTGCCCTGCCGCCCTACCTCCCTTTTCTGCACTCCGGCTTGCTTCGCGCGTATCCACGAGTTTCATTTGTAGCTCTGCTTTCGCCATCCTGGCGGGCCAGTGCTTACGTCCCTTTCTTCCTTCAACCTCTTTTGATACCATGAATAAATGAGCCCGCCTCGTTTTTTTCTCTGTGAATTGACCGCCTACCGAGCCTCTGTGAGACAGACTTTGCTTATCCCTGTTTTTGGACCTTACGCTGTTACTGTCGACACATCGACTAAAGTACTGCTGATTTCTACGAAAGTGGTGCGTAAATAGAAAATTGTGTTCGACTGAACGTGCGCCGTTTGTTCCTATCTGGGTTAGCCTCCTCTTCCGTCTAAATAATTGTCACAATGGCTCTTTTGCGACATCTCGGTTCATCCGCTGCACAGTGGGGTTTTCGAGGACGCAGTTTTGGCCTTCACTCAACACCTAGAAAGAGAAGCACGAATCATCAAATTACACCTCGTCAGTTCTTCGCCACTTGACATTCTCTGTTGTTGCGCCTCGTGTTTTTGTCCATACCGGTCAAAAGTGTGTAATGTGTCTCAAAACTCTAGAACCACAGCGAGATGTGCTTGCATTTTGTGTATTTGCGGTATAAAAAGAGAAAGACTCCTCCTTATCAGGGATCCGCCAATGTATCCTCGTCAGACCAAGTGATTGAGGGTTGGCTTGCGGTCGATGACAGGCTGCGCACTTGGAAGACCTATGGCTCTGCATGTTTTACCTGCCCTTCCCCCCCCCCCCCCCAAATCACTGCGTCCCTACGAGAACAGGGATCTGCATTCTAGCAATTCAGTTCTAGCGGTGATTGATCGCAGGCCTTCTCACACCCCATTTTGGGCTTTGGGACAGGGAGTACCAAGCCTTACCAGTCCAGGTCCCTCTTCCAACGCGAGGACCTCACATTTGTCCTAAATCATGGCTTCTCTATCCCTTTGCTAACTCAAAAAAGTGTTTCGTCTCTCGACATCCGGTCTGACGGTGAACTGTTCACAGTAGGCGGCAGTATCTCAGAGTGTACGAAGCCAAACCGGGGACTGCAACAGAGTCTAAATGAATAAGCCGTGAGGGAAAGCCGAAAGTACATAATTCCGTCATTAAAAGTACAGCAAAATAACCTAAGAGAACGGGATAGGTGTTCAGCGGACTTCGTCGACAGTAGCCGCTATTCTAACCCAATTTTCACCAGTTCTAGAGGACTTATTCGCCGACGTTGTTAACTTGAAAAGTAAACCTTCCCCGTTCCGGTATGCTTCGGTTTTACGAAACCCAACTTTGCCTGCCAGTCGGGGACGATTCCCACTCAACCGATTCCGTTCTCTGGAACCCGTTGCGCCTATTGGAGAAGCAGGCGTTAGTAGATCACTGTCAAATTAAGAAATGATCACGTAAATTTCGTATACTTTATTTTTTAATTTCCAGGTCCAAAGTTTTAAAGTATTTCTGCTCACCCCCCCCCCCCTACGGTCTTTAGAAGCGTCCGAACGATAACAAATTTTTCAAATTAGCCAATCTCGGTAGCGTCGGAGCCGTCATGACTGTGTCAATGGACGACTTTGTCCGAATCTTGGCCAGTGGCTGCCGTCTCTCCGTTTCGGAACTTTCAGTTGGCTTCAGATAGGTGGAGGGGTCGGTGCTCGTAGTGGGGTGTTCTTTCCTCCGTGCTGCATTCTTAACGTTCTCTTGAATTAGCTCCAAGATGCCCGTGCCCTCCTTGATGCAATCCTGAGATGAGAATACACATGAAATATGGGGTTACATAATTGTTACTTAAATAAGGTTAGTAGTACGGAATGATCGTTGGACAAAGGTTTGGTTTTATTTCGGGACGGCGTACACCGTTCTGATTGTCTTCGCAGAACTAACTAACTGGCACTCCGGTGACACTGACCGCGAACATGCCACCATGGCAGAACCGGAGGGTAATCAGGACAATGGTTTGAATATAAGTCGGCGCTGAGAGTGAATAGGTTAGCAAAAGTAAGAGATCCGGGTCGATCATCTGAGAAAAATGAAGGACTCAACTGGTCAATGCAATTCCCTTGATCTGGTGAACACTTAACTTTTCTCAAATTATCGACCCTGATCTCTTACGTTTGATAACCTGAGCTCAATTTTTGAACCCTCAGTACTCCATGCAGCACTCCGTGGGGAGAAATTCGTCCTGCGGACTCCGTCAACACAAGCGCAACTGCACTTCATCGCTGCTTTGACCAACAATTGACTCCAAAATGCGTCCCATACAAGCCGCCTGTGAATAAAGCCTTGGCAAGGGAGACCTTGGCGCGACACGGCAGAAGAATGACTAGAATACCTATTCATGATCGCTATCAAACACTGCAACCTTACAGTCTATAAGTTGCTCAATCCGAGTCATATTTCGAGATAACTACTGGTGAAAGATCGAAGGATATTGTGAGAACCAATCTCAATCATGCTCGAAAGGAAAATGCCAAAAATGACAAAAAAAGTATCAGCGAAATTGGTCAAACTGAGACCGGCTCGCCCAGATAACTCGTCGGGCGACCTTGTACAACAACACACACACACACCAACACACAACATGCAGTCCTGAGACGTGGATCCACTTTCAGCACAGCAGACGCCGCGACCTTAGACTTTATTGCCGCTTTGGGATTTGTTCATCGATTAAAACAAACGTCAGGAGAGATGACAGAGTTGATTCACCACAAACTCTCGTCTTTGTTAATGAAACACAAGAAGAGTGAAACTCGGTAAAGTATGACAGCAAGAATTTAAAATTCTAAAAGTGGATGAAAACATTGTCATCCTACCTTCTGACAAAGGTCGTTCCACGGTAGTGCTTGACAAATCTGATTACCACAGAAGAGCTTTGAGCCTACTCGACGATACACAGTCCTAATAACTTTGTCCAGCCAGTAAAATAAAAAACTGCTTATTCAAATAAACAAAAGTCTGGCAAAACTCAAAGCGAATGGGGCAATCACAACTAACGATTGGTATCTTGTGAAACCCTCTGACTCTGCCACGGCCCGGTTTTATGGTCTGCCGAATGTACACAAAGCAAACATACCGCTTGGGTCCATCGGCTCCCTACATGGCACTCTCACATACATTTTGGCAAAATGGATGTTTGCTCGTCTTAAGTTCCTGGCAGAAGGTACTCCAAAACAGTGCCTTCCGCTACTCAGTTCCTTGAACGCTTAAAACAGCTGAATCAAGAGCCAGATGAATCCGTGGTATCTTTTTATGTTGGTTCGCTCTTCACCTAGATTTCACAACAACTAGTGATAGACGTAGTGAGACAACTCGTGGCTGGCCGCTACGACAAGACAGACGATCCTCTGAAGTCCCAACATCTGGTACAACTCCTAAGATGGACAAATTTATGAACAAAACAATGACACCCCTATAGGCTCCCCCAAATCAGGGCTGATTTCTAAGGTGGTCCCTCAACATATAGAACACCTGATGTGCACCAAACATCAAGCAAAGTTTTTGGGCTCATTACGTCGATGACACTTTCGTCATGTCAAGTCATCCGACGTGGAGCAGCTTAAAGAATTACTAAACTTGGTTGACCCGAATATTCAATTCACGATGAAAACTTGGACAAACAACCAATTTTCCTTCCTCGATGTCCATTTGCGTCGGTGTACAACTGGGCAATTGCAAACTACCGTTTTCAGAAAGGCCACCAACACAAGACAAATGCTAAACTTCAACAGCAATCACTCAATCCTTCACACACGCAGTTGCAATCAGAAGACGAGGTGGCGAGCATACGTAGCTTTCGATTAATTCTCGTCGGGCCAGTACAATTATGTGGGAAGGGGGTAGAAGTATAAACACGTCAGTGATAAGATAAATTGATTAAAGGTCGCCTTAAAACACAGGCTGGGTGTGGGAATTTTGGGAGGGGGGGAGGTAATAACAGTCATTGTCAGGGGCGGGTGAGAATGGAAGAACGCCGGAGAGTTGTAGCCGCCTGACACTGACCGCTATTACCCCCCCCCCCACATTCCCACACCCAGCCTGTGTTTTAAGGCGAACTTTAATCGATCTGTCTCGCCACTGACGTGTTTGTACTTGAACCCCCTTCTCATATAATTGTACCGGCCCGACGAGCATTTCTCGAAAGCTACGTATGCTCGCCATCTCGTCTTCTAATTTCTGCTATGGGAATTTTCGCAACTCTAAAACGCCACTCTGTCCGTACTCTATTCCAAAGAGTTGAAACGACAATACCTTCATGACCTCTTTCAGGCTACTTTATCATGCAAAGCGAGCGCCGAGTGAGCAGATGATGGCCACAAGAACAGCCCGAAGTCTGGAGGGCTATTCTTTACATTAAGAGTCTTCAAGGTGGTTTTACGACTGTTAAAACCCGCAAGGCTAGGCATAGACCGTCGACCGCAGACAAAAATTCATCGCCGTTTGATACAGCCCAAAGACATACTGCCACCCACTGAAGCTTCCGCAGTTGTCTACCAAATACGTTGTATCGATGGTGAATGCAAATTTGTTGAAGAAACCGGACGGAAATTGCAGACCTCCCTACAAGAGCAAAAAATGGCAACTAGGAGACTAGATCCAAACTCACAGCTCACGACTCACATCGGAGAAACTGGTTATAGTTTTGACTGTCAAGGCGCAACCGTCTTAGGCCGGGGCACCTCAAGGACAGAATGTCTCACGGTCGGACAATTTTATGTAGCCTGGACTATGCAAGCGAACGCAAAGTCCGTGTCATACGGGATGGGTGGGAAGAGGGGGCTTTAAGGGTGGGGAAAATGGGGAACCCAGCGAAGAGTTAAAAAAATAAGCAAAAAAAGGTTTAGAAAGTTAATAATTCAATTTGTTTGAGGTGAAAAATGTGCCGAAAATTCAAAAAGTAAGCTGTAACCAATAGGAACAAAATACCCAAGGCCAAAGGCATTCCGCTGGAGGTGCCCCAGACGATACTGTCCGTACATAAATAGTGAATTCCTTACTATACCTCTGAACTTTTGTTCTCGTTTAATCCCATAATCCCAGCCAAAAATGCGCCAACCGAGATTGAATGCGTAATGTATGAAGGGATTGATGGTAAACCAATGTACACCCTAGCTGGCGGTCTTGACCAATCCAAAGGCTACTTCGTAAGTACGCTAACCGTCAAGCCGATGAATAATGAACGTAAAACGGGAAAGCCAAACCTACTGGTCGCCGAAAGGCGGCCAAACCGCCCAACCGCACGGACGTACGAAATCGGCCGACGCGCAAAGGCAAAGCGATCGAAGGAGACCGCAGAGAGATCCCAAGGCCCGGGCGTACACCTAAGCCCGTGAAAGTGCAAAGCAAAGCCGAAGCCCTATTGTTGGGTAGCCACTCCAAAGCCAGCTGTGATGGGGTGAAGGGGCGGGGAAATGAGCCGTACGGCAGGCAAAGAAAGCAAGCGGCCTTAGTAGACCACACAGGAAGCCAGCGACCGGGTTTAACGTCTATATGGGTAAGCCACGAAAGGCAAACCTGCGCCGATTAAGTGCACCCAACGCCTACGCGCCTAGCTAACTGGCGCGGTAGCCGCATGGAACGCGATATGGGAGGGCCCCGCCCAGCGATCAAATACAACCCGGCAGTTTCGTTAAGGCAGGGGGGTGGGGGGTATTAGCCTGTTAAAACGACTGAAGCAGCTTGCAGGTAGAAGCATAATGTAAAGCGTGTTGAATCGCAATCCGCAAAGGTCAAGGATTTCGCCTTTTACTGAAGATTTCCGTGTGGGGGGTGCAATGCAGTGTGCCCATATAGACAGTCTTACAGCGCCTCGTTCTCGGGGCGGTTACAGTGAAGGAGAAAGTCATCCTGACAGACATGTACGCCAAATAAAGCAAACATAGCTGGAGCAATAACATGAAGGACTTTACAGCATAACCGCCCTTCCTTCGCCCAATTGGCAGTTGTAAGTATGAAACCTAATAAAAGCACGCCTACTGATAGGAAGCAAGTACGTCAACAATGTTGACGCATAATCCCAGGTTACACGCATTTGTCTCGTCTGTCTCACACTTGGAGCTTGGTACTCAGATGCCAACTCCATCAACAGGCATCTAGACCTTCCTGTGGCGCACAAAGTCCTACGTCACTATGTACGCCATGACCAGGTCAAGACGGTCACACGGAGCTTAAGAATACCGAGCAAACACGGCGCGTCGACTAATTCACTCAATAGGGGGGAACAAACGCAACCGACCCCAAATGGGGTAACGACGCGTAACGCAGGAGGCCACCAACATTCACAAGCGACGACCAGTAAGCCAAGCCGGAAAAAGAAGCAAAGAATCTGTTGTGACCCGGAAGGAAGGTAGGACAGGAAGAGAGCCGGTTCGGGGGACAAGCACTTTATTGGAACTTGCGGACAGGAGGGGGTTGCAACTCGTAAGAAAGGTGTGCCATTTATATTGGCTCCCGTGCGTTCTGGAACATTCCGTCCAATGACGTGCCAGCCGTTGAGGGCGTTCTAGAATGTTCCTGCCCCAAGCGTGTTGGTCGCTGATTGGCCACCGCGTGCGCGATAGCCCCCCGCGGAAACGTCTGGAATGTTCGACCATCCATTGATTGGGCCGCACACGTGAGCAAAGCCACCACGCGCGCTCGGCACTGCAGTGCGCGCGGGTCGGTCGTCTAACTTCCCGCGTGACTCACGTCGCCGGCGTGGTCCCCTGTTTAGCGCCTTAGGCCGTGGCTCTACGCCGCTTTCACTCTCCATAACAAAATCGATCGGCCCAGTTCCAACTAATTCGGCCGTTTATTCAAATCCTGGTCGATTTTTGCACCAGACGCTTTGATAATGGAGAGCTGGCCAAGCTGTCTGAAACGTCAGCGGTGCAATTCCCTTGATTCGCTGAGCACTTCATTTTTTCTGGGAGTAAATACTTACAGCCTGGGGTCCATTGTCTAACCTCTGCCTGGACATTAGCTCGAATCAGCAACCCGAACGATCGGTCTATTGATAACCTACGACCAAATTACGTAATCTCGGCAAACCATGCATGAACGCAATCTTTTTTGACAGAAACAACGTCATTGTGTGACGGGTATGGGCGTCTAACAGTGAACACAGTCTGAGACGGCGCGGGGGTAACCAACCCCGTAGCTCCTTGGCTGGTAGTCAGTCTGACAAACCGTTGACAGCACAGAAGAGAATTACCACAACAAGACGCCTGCTGCTCGTAATTAAAGGAGGGCTTTGCAGAAGCGAGGATTGCTCAAATCCGAGACGTCCGGTTTATGGAAACGCACACACGGTCGGCGGTGAGCACTGGTTCAAATGGATGACTGTTATGGGTTAGCGACCCGACATTACAGACTGTGGACGTTTACAGATGACATTATGTCTGGGCCAGAGAGGAAACAGTACAAGATGGGAACAGGTCATGGTTATCAAAAAGGAATTGCACATTGTATGTGCATCTAAGTAATAGTTCCTTGAGGGTTTTCGTCGACATTCCTATTTTTCGCTGAATGGCAAACAGAAAATCATAGACGTAATCAACGGTCTCGGTGATAGGGACGTTTGTAAAAAGCGATGCAACGGCTATTGAGAACATCATCATGCCGTTAAGGTTGAGGTCTTTAATGTCGTCGATGTATTGAGAGGCGTCTCTATAGCTGTGTGGTGCTAGCTACTGCTGTTTGGGCTTGCGTTTTTCTGCTAACCACTTCGCTATCGCATGATACAAAGAGTTTCGCATTCCTAAACCAGGACGAACCGGCAGACCTTCATCATGGATCTTAGGTAGACCATATGGTCGTGGGATATGTGTGTCGACTGTTCGGAGGTGGTCGAGGTCATGGTCACTTAAGTAACCCCCTGTGTGGAGCCGTCTTAGACAGTCAGTCAATTTCGCCTCTTCTTCATCCGTGCAATCCTTTTCTTTGTCTACCTTTCTGAATTCCTTCTGGTCAAATAACTTGGACATGGTTCACTGCATTCGCATAGTGGAAATTTCCATACGGGTCAAGTTTAACGCACAAAAAGGATCTGTTGAAATCACGTTAGCAGTATGTAATAGTCATTTCAGTAATCCGCTGTATCTGGCTTCGTCGGTTCGAGTCGTCTTTGAGCAGCACACTCACGGTAGGGGATTTAACAACATACGTCGGCAAAGCATGTTTTTAATTCCGCTAGCTAAGGTTAAAATTCGCCTATCGCATAACCCGCTTTTGCGACCTTATGTCAAAACAAGCCGTTATGAACGTAGACTTTTGAACATCCCCCCAGGGGAGGGGGTTGCACACTTTGCCCTCACCGCCGCTAATTAATCCTTACCTTACCGCCAGAATTGTACTCATAAGAGGGCGTAAAACCCCAATCAAAGAACTTACACTGACGCATCCTTGCCCTTGTACTTTCGGAGAGGTTATCTCAGTGTGAAGGAGCTTCAAGTGGTTTATGAAAATTCTCAGTGCCTTCTGGAGACTGCCACCGACAGATCTGCAGCAGAAAGTGAGTTTGAAGTCGCGCATGTTGGAAAATGAGACGAAAGTGGAGACAAACTTACATCATCCCCAGATTCTCATGCCTCAGCTCATTGAAGAGAGTGAAAGCGGAACCCTCCTTTTCCTGAAACGGGAGTTGAACAACAAATGGTATGTCAAAAACTGAGGAACCAGAGCGGGTGACAGATCAGTTCAGAAATCGCCCTTTGCGAGGAAAAGGTCTCCAAGAAGTAAAGTTGTTGCTATGTTTCGAACCATATTCCATATCAACGAATTGCCAAGAATGGGCGCTGGAGTAATTAGATGCATTCTCAAATCCTGGGCTAGAATTCATTTACGTTTACTTATTCCAAGCAAGAAGGAACGACGGCCTGTTTCTATCGCAGAAAATCGTGCACTTATGAGTACAACTTGGCGGCTTCGTATTCAACCCGTCACACCCAATTACGAGGGGTGAACCTAAATCGGGGAATTAAATTTACCAGTGGATATTCAATTTTGTCTTTTAGTTGCTCTTCTAAGAAGTTCCGAAGATTGATACCTTTGCGAACATCATGTCGTTTCGAACATGCGGCAACGATAGAATGTGGAACCCCAAACTGACTTGAGCTAGCCAGCGAACCGTATCATATTTTGAATGCTCGTATAGGGGGTTTTACGGGTGGGACAGAACACAGGACGGAGAGCAAGAAGACACAGAAAATAGATGAATTTCTGCCGAAAGTCTTATCGTACGCTGCCATTTGGCAAAGAAAGTGGGTGCGATAATTAAAAAACACGCAAAAAGCAATTTTTAGAAAACAACGGACTTTCAATAAAACGCCGCTGGCAAGTTTGCATTTAATCCGGAAGGGAAAGGAATTTCAAACAATGGGAACGATGAATAATAAGTTATGTTTACAGTCACCTTAAATTTTGGGGTGTAATTTTGGAGTTGCCATCTACTTGGAGGGCTGAAAAGCTTCGAAGTGAACGATCTCATAAAATCTTAACCGGAATCCTGAAGTGTGCCTTCAAGTAGAAAGGATTACTCTGGTGGCATTGTAGCGTTAACTAACCTCAGGCATATTTCCCTGATAGTTAAAATAATTCAGCTTTAAAATGCCCTTTTATTCGGCCACCTGTAGAAATCGCTGTCAGTAGAAAATTGCTACTTAAGTAGCATGCACTTTCTATGTCGATTGTCGATGCCCTTGTGACTTCAAGTATATTTTATGGAAAGTCTCCATAAAAATGTTATTTCCTGTACTCATTCAGTGACACATCATGCCTGCCTCAAAGTTTTTATTTGGAGAAAGGGTGTCTTCTAGTTTTAAAGTTTTCCAATGCCTGAAGAATTTTGAACTTGATCGGCCGTTGCATTTTCGTTGCGAATGTTCAGTTTTCGAGCTGTATACCGTTCATGTAGTGAAAAAGATGCATTCATTTTGCGTCATCAAGAAAATATCGCATGTAGTCCATAAAATATCGCACTGGCTGTAAACTATGTGGCACACGTGAAAGTATGAAAGCGTGTGCTATGCCAGTATTAGCAAATCATGGCCCTTACAGCCTGGTATACGTTGGCAATTCCCTGACACCTGATTCTCGGCCGGTAAATGCATCTCAAAGCTTGCGGCCTACCGTGTCTGAAGTATTACGGGAATACACCACCAGTTAGTCAATGCTGCAACACCACCTAGGTAATCAAAATTGTATTTCGGAATTTCGACTAACCTTTTGTGATATCGATTACTCCGAAGCCTTTTAAGCGGAACTAAGTGCTTACTCGATCGGCTTGTCGCGGTCCGCGCTTCCTTGTTGTCCGCCGCTTTGTCGTGCTGTCCTTCTGTCCGCCTCATGCTCCTATCAGTTCGTTGCTGGGACTTCGCGAGGCTTGTCACTAGTCTCGGGAGATCTTGAAGCCAATCAAATCTACGCTTTCCCTGATTGGTTTACGGCACTGTCTGAGACGGCGGAGGCGTACACAAACACACACGCTGAGGCCCAATAACTTTAAGGATGGACACAGACAAAACAACTTGCCTGAAGAGACTGCTTAAGGCAAATACTTGCCTAGCCTCCTGTCCCTCTTACACGTTACTAAAGGTTGTCGAACTCGATTCGTCTTCCTTGACCTGGGAATCTCTGTGTTGTCGACCATGCCATTTCTACAGTCTTTCTGGTTATTGATGAAAAAATTTACAACCTGCCGTTGTCACAGCATGGCTACGACGCAATACGCGGCCTCTTCGAGGATGCGGAGGATAGGTCATCGTGTCTAACGAAACCGGTGGAAGCAGGGGTTATATGTTATCTTGAAAACATGCAATTAGTGTACCTAAATGAAGCAACACTACTTCCGTTAGAAGCAGTAGGCGGTATTAAGTAATATGCAAAGTTGGCTCACATATTGCGTCCTTTCCTACAGCCTATTTAGCCGAACCACTTGGATGGTTAGTGGCATTCTGTTGCGTTTAGGAAAACGCGAAACTCCTCGTTTTATAGTGAGGTGGATGGGGATGGGGGTTGGAGAGCATTCAAAAACATGAAAATTGCGAACATACGTGTAAACTGAATCCAATGCCAAGAGCGTGGCACATTCGCAGAAGCACGGGGTAGTGGATGAGTGCCAGGCAGGAGTGACTAAGGTTCGCACTGACGACAGCATACATTTGCATCTTTCGGATCTGCATAATGAGCATAAAGGGCAAAAAATAACATTCTTCCCCACAGCTGAAGGCATAGTTCTGATGGATTTACACAGTACCGCGGACGTCTGTTTGCTGCCAGCGATGGAGTCACAACTGACTTGAAAGGCGTTCGAGACTTCTGGGTAATTGCAAAAGAGACTTTCCGAACAAGGTGCCATAGCAAGATTGATATGATGTTCCGGTCGCTGCGTGTGGTACATGCGCCGTAGCATACAAAGAGCCGTGCTTCAAATGAACTGAGTCAGAAGGGAGCCCGAATGGCTCACTGTACACGTTTTATCTGACCACGCTGAGTTCTTGCGAGGCTTCTGTGTGTGTGTGCCCCCAAGCAGGTCATGTGTTAGATGCGCTGGACCAACACGGGGGTCACATGGGATTCTGGCAGGCGTTATCTGTGCGCAATAACAAATGCCAACATTTACGGGGTG
>CACRXP010000034.1:37198-83018 GCA_902702965.1 Spirometra erinaceieuropaei | reverse complement strand
TCCTCGCGCACATGGTAGACACAGACCACTGTGTAGACGCCAGAGAGGCCTTCAGAGCGATTTACAAGGTCCCATTAAGCTACTCAAAACTACTATGTCAGCGCTTGTTGGCTACGGCAGAGGGGGCTGCAATCAGGCTACGCGGGCCGGTCCTATGCGCACAGAAGAACTTCATACAGGTCCCACAGTTGCTATGGTTCAAAGCCGCCAAGCCAGCCAACCGCATGCAATTACCTTCGCGCGGACCCACCTTCTCCCTTGCGATGACTGGAATTGTGGTGTTTCACTCTCCCCATCCTCTCCCCAAACCCAAGCTACAGCATATTTATCTACTAGCCTGTATCTTTCACTTCATTACTCCAAAGCCATATAAAGGTACAGGCCTGAAGAGAGTTTATTGAAAGCAGACGTATGCTCGCCAAATTGTCTTTTGAAACTTTAGTGGATTGATGGGGTTTTCAACAACACTGAAAATATCCAATCCGGGCTACTGAAGCCCGTGTCTAACCACGTCTGTTTGTCTAAAAAAACTGGTTTAAATTGCGGTTAAAATTTAATGCAAAGAATCGCACATAATCTAAGTGATGAAATTTTAGGCAGATTTTAATGCTAGGGTATGGTCGGGGTTACGTACTTCGGGGAACATTTGTGTTAAGCAAAAGAGCTGAACATATAAGAACTTTGTGATATCACGAATTTTGATCTTCCGTATAGTCCCCATGTAAAAGGCGACACTAGTTGGAGGCTTGTTTAAAAAGTATTGTAATGCCGCATTTTTACTCCGACGACGCAGCAGCCGTCGCGAAATTTTTTTATTTCTGCTTCTGGCGCGTCTAAATAAATATAACCAGTAATTTTCTTCTAGCACAACTGCGTCCCGGTCGATTTTACAACATGTCCACGACTGCTTGCAGTGTCAGTACTGTGCGGTTCTGGCTTAAAATGAAAATATCTCAGTATGAGATGACAGTACCATCATAAAAAGGCAAAAAACAAAACAGTAAAGGCATAGTGGGTCGATATTTTCCACTACCACACGGGCAGAGGCAAGTTCAGAGGCATATGATCATCTTAAACATGCTTTTGCTTTGAAAGCCGCGATCTGCTGAGCGCACACATTTTACGGTTTATTCAAAAAACCCATGCAAGATAAAGAAAAACTGGAAAGTTTGGTGGACGTGAATGGAATGGACTTTGTTTCGCCTCCAGTCACAGATTGCGGCGCTAAATACTGCACTCGACTCAGCCAACATCGAATCCTGCTTTTCCTGGTAATTGCAGACCCTGTCGCAATATTTTAGCTGAATGTCTTGATGCATGGCTCGTCTCATCGCAGACATAAGCACGACGTCTATCTGCACATACATGACAGTTCGACCGTCGTTTCCGACAATGTCCACTGTGTGCTACACAATGAGATGAGAGCAGACACGGTGACCGATGTATGAACTAGTCTATAGTGGGAGTAGACTTTCGCAATTTCTACCGTACTCTTTCCTCCACCTCCACCTGGACCGGGTGTCAAGAAAACCGAAGGCGGGAGGGCGCAGGTGATTGGCACGGTGTAAACCCGCATCTAGACCTACCTACACATATCCTAGCCCGTAACAAACACTTGAGCAGGGTTTTAATCGACAACGGAAATAGGAGCGGTAGAAGCCCCCGAAATGTTGCATTTGCTACGGTGCGCATTCCGATAACGCCCGTCAGAATCCGATATGGCCGCCGTGTTGGTCTAGCAAATCTGCCGCGTGACCCGTGTGAGACACACACACGAACGCGAGACATTTCGGTATTCCTTTCCGACAACGTCCACCTTGTGCTCCGCAGGAAATGCAGCAACGATTACCAGCGCGGGACTTATAGTGATAGTAGACTTGCGTTGCACATATCGCACTCCCTCCTCCTCCGTCACCTAGGCCCGCTGTCAAGACAGAGTCAAGAAGACCGGAGGCAGTTGGCCGACACAACGTAAACCCGCACCTAGGCGTACTACCGCGCCCCTGGTTCACAAAAATCACGTGACCAACGAATATGTGATGGCAGCTCAAATCCCAACTGCCACGGAGTCATTATTTTAACTGACGTTATTAAGGGAGGACCATGAAAGAAAACCATCCCATTTCGCCTGTTTGGATACTGCGCAATCTGACCCGAAAAGTTTGCAAACACATATTTTGCCTCAGCGGAACAATACAAATTCTGATAACAACGGTATAGAGAAGGACACCACTTAACTGTCAGTGGAATGTAGGTCGTTTCATATGAGTTTTTTGTGAAGGGGAGTTTTATGGGTGGGGCAGTAAGCTAGACAGTAAGCTGACAGAATGAAAGAAAGCATAGAAATTGCCTGGATTTACGCCGAAAGTCTTATCCTACGCTACTGTACGACAACGGAAATAAGAGTAGTAATTAAACAATAAACAACATGCAAATTTTTCAAAGTAACCGATTTTGAGTTAACGCGTGAGGTAGTGGGAAGCAATTGCTGTCGGCAGCATAATTTCTGCAACAGCCTTCAAATGCATGCCAATATTAAACCCCACAGTCCACTGACAGTTAAGCAGGGTCATTTTCCATACCTTTGCCCTTCTGATTTGTAAAGAGTCTGAGGAACCAGCCACAGAATGAATTAAAATGTCGCACCTGAAGTTGCCGCGAATTCCAGTTGGACGGCCCTCGCCAGTATCGTTGCTCATTGGCCCACTTGAAAGACGCGAGGTACTGATCTAGTTGTAAGGTCGCCGTCCCTACACCGTTGTAGCTGAAGTCAATTTTGAAGGCGTATACACGCGAGGGCAGGTTGGCAGTGATGAGTTGAGCAAGCGTATCGTAAAACTGAAAAAAGAGAGAGATCTGTCTGAGGTCTTACACGTCTCTTTTATTGCATTTATGCAATACAGTGTTATTTCGAGAGCTATACAAGTTGATCGAATATGATTAGAATCTCCTTTTCTTAGAAAAACCAATATGGTATGTTCGAACAATCCTTGTTCTCAACACAACTCAGTATATTTGAGTGAATAGACAGTGTTTTTGGAGAACTTCGCTGGACTGCATTTAGCTTCTACTCCTTTCTTGATCTAAACGTATTTTTGATAATTTAAGTGTTGCAGGTGTAAAGCCTGAGACGATAACAACATTAAGGGTAGTCATAGATAGCTTACTGCATATCAATTATGCTGAAATTGCGAGTATTAACGGATGAGATGCGGCCCTAAAGTCGATTGATTTGGCAATTAACCTCCGATCAATAAAAATGTGCATAATTTACGCATGTCCGTGGGATATCTTCTAAAAGCGGACTTTCAGCCCACTTGACTACGGCAAGGAAGTGATTTTGCTGTGTTAAAAAATTATTATTTCTAGGACTTAACTGTTGATCACTCATATCAACCTTCATTACACGGTTTCATAAAGGTGGTATCGCAGGCCACGAGTGCCAGATTTAATGATTACTAAGTTTCAATCACTTTCTGACTTTCTGTGACCGAAGCGGTCTTGGCAGCGAATTTCAGTATGCGAACTTCCGACTACACCGATGTTTATCTGAGATCTTAAACCAAAATAGACAAGCATATTATCCTCCATTCTGACCATCAAATTCGTCAGCTGACCTGTTCCTCCTCATAAACATTGTAGTCGCCAGGCGCCTGGAGAATGCGATCCTTCGCATCGAGATCCGTCTCTCCAGTTCGCTTTTCAGCCAACTGTTTTTCGCTCAACATGCTGACTACTCGTCGTACTGTGGCCTTCGCATTAAACAGTTTAGCCACCTGCAGTGAAGGAGCCAGGAGAGCGGCTGAAAAGTAATCAGCCACGTAGTAGTCGTCAATGTGGTTGGCGGCACCAGGCACAACGAGAACAGGCCGGTTCTTAATGAAGGAGCGCATCAACTGGAGTGCGCGTGGACTGTATCTGAGTAGGCTGGACAGACAGAGCGGTGGGCAACCAGGTTTCTAAAGTGATGTCAAGTTGACGGGAAAAGAACTTAGAAATCATCGAAATCTGCAATTTGTTGATCAATATGTTTATACTAGACAAGAAAGAAATATCCTAGAATGGTTGGCTTGTGTGAGGTAATTTAAGAAAGCCTTTAATGTGGACGCGCATTTCAGTTAAAATCACCATGCGATATTGTATTGATTATGTTTGAGTAGGCATTATTATGTAATGAAAGAGGGGCACTCACCGATCGTTTTACGGAACTAATCCCGTTTTGCCTTAGGGCTCTCTCCCTCTCGAGCCCAACGAGCAGCCGCAGAGCGGCGTATAATATAGATAGAATAGCATTAATGACAAAGACAGGGGGGCTGGAATGGCCGTTTTTAGTTTACTAGCATTCGTCAGCCTGTCATGCCCAAACCCGAAGTGTGGAACACCTGGAGCTCGATCCCGTGACCCGCTGTTTGGAAGCCCAATGCATCTAACCACTGAGCCACGGACTCATTGTCCTGCCGGTTGCGTTCGGGAATATACAATGGTAGAGGCGCGCTCATCGATCGTTTTTGTGGAACTCACTCGCCCCGTATTGCCTTGGGGCTCTCTCCCACGAGCAATTTAATTGTGTTAATGGCGGTTACTTTCGCAAGACTTATTCTCATTATTTGTGAACGCAACCAAACCATGGACAAGGAGTCCTAGAAATGTTTGATAGCGATTTGAAAATTCTGACGAAATCCAGGTGGAAAGTTGATTTACAACACCAAACAGATTAGACATCGCCAGATTAGGAGATAAAACTGCTTACATCAAAAATGTTAACTGCCTCGGGAACAACAATAAGATAGCGCGACCGTTGCGAGCTCTGTGCATCGGCCTTTCCTGAACGTATGGCCGGTATAAGTTGGAGTAGCCGATCGTAGTATTCTAGAAGATTTTCCCCGACTGGACTGCGAGTTACCAAGATGACATCGACGTTGGGGTCTGGAAAAAAATGTCTTGCTGTTATATGCTCAGGCCTGACCATAAGAAAAAAACTTTGAGGCCTTAAACTATCATTTCTTTTCCTATCTCAGTAGCCCTTGGAAGTACTCAGAATATACTTAAAACGGAATCTGTCTCATCTACAAGATACAGCCTTCATTGGGCTCTGAAGAAAGTGACATAATTTGTGTATGGAAAAGAGTTGGTGACGACTGCGGACGTCAATGTTTTAAAAAGGAAGACTTCATAAGTACTGGCGTGGGCATTTTAGCCGAGAATCACGCTGACATAACTTGATCCCAGTGTGTGTCGCCTATTCATCATCATATAATCACCGAACACAGGCCATCATACATTGGTTTGGTCCTGCGGCCACACTAGAAATGGATAAACCCCGACTGCCTGTAAAACGAGAATGGCAGTAATAGGGGTTTTACAGGTGGGGTCTTAAGATATGCCAGAGAGAAGGCGATAAATTGGTAAGGTCGAAATTAGAATTTTTGGTTGATCGGGGAAAGTTTGAAAGAAGCGAAATCGAAGTGAAAATTTGGAGACTGTGATAGTGCATGTGGAACAATTTGAGGGAGAAGCAGATGTGAATACGAAAATGCAAAAGGAAGACCAACAGCCAATAGGAATCGGGAACGCATTCCCAAGTTATTTCCGCATGCTGTTCCGAAAAAATGAAGAAAGGTAAGGAACGGATCCACAGACAGCCAAGGAAGTGGATAAAATAAATGATGCACCTTTGGAAATGAGGCAAATGCATGATGCTACGTTTTTGTAAGTCACTCTGTAATAATGACAATGAAAATATAATTCATATTGACCCAACTGTGAAAAACTCGGCGCCTCCGTGGGAGTCGAACCCACGCAGTAAGGGGAAGGCTTTAGCGCATCCAACGCTCTAACCACCTGAGCTACGAGGCTCCGCCGGACGACGCGAGTTTTATCACATTTGGGTCAAAATATCAAAATGAAATATCAATGAATGAAAATATAGATAAATTATAGGCGGGAAGCCAGCAAGTTGGAATGCAAAGGCAGCGCACAATGCAAAACCTACCCATAAACAAGGCCGCGCACCTGCAGCTATTTAATTTGTCTACCGTATATACTGCAATAGTGAGATTTTCTTGAGAATGTCAACGGCATTCCTCCTGGGTCTAGCCACTCACTGGGTTAGAAAAGGAGAGGGTAAGCAGAATGGGAACGGGGTGCATATGCATTGAGCACTTGGTTGAACTTGTGCCTTTGAAGTACTTAGTAAATGCGTTAAACACATATCTGAATAATGCTTTTTCAAATTTTCCATTTTCAACATAGTCACGCCTATTCGAACCAGTTCAGTAGGTAAACAGCATAATATTCCTCATGTGCGGCTGCAGGACCTAACCTTACCGACACAAAGTGTCCTGTACGCAGCCGCCGGTTTTTTTCGAACCGTGGGATTAAAAGTCCAATCCATCAAATGGATTCTAAGGGTTATGAATGTCCTGATCTGAATTGATTTAAGAAAATGATAATAGTACCCCACTAATTCCTGAGTCAGGCAGTTGGAAAATTACCTCGGATGTCGCAAAGACGCCCAAAATGATGACTTTCCAGCGTGTCTAATTCACCTGCCTTCTGAAGAATAGACCTTTGCTGATGTGTCAGCGAGGCCGAAGCCAGGTGGATGATGACTCTCTTGCTCGTCTTGAATTCTTCCCATCTCATTCCAAGTTCCTTTAGTGAGGTAAAATGGGACAAGAGTCACCAAAACCGTGATTGGGATGGCTATACGCTGGAAAAATGTCACTCAAATATAAAAGGTATTCATCGCAGGAGAGTGGCTCTCGGCAAATAAATGAGAAGGATGGAATTTCAAGGCGAAAGATAAACCTTCTACTTTTTCGAAGCTGATGGAAATTTTTAGAATACTTTGTAGCTCGTTTTTGACACTTTTGTAATCATGTCGATCAAGACTTATTTTTGAACAAAAGTAAAACTTTGTGGTCTGCAGAAGGCACGCCTTGGTGAAGAATAAGGCTCCTAATTTGAAGCCTAAATGTAATCACCGTTTTTAAAAGAGAAAACAGGTTCTACGGAATTGAATGCGCCGATTTCTCTAAAAACCATTTTGGAAGTTCATGGCGGGTTACTCGGTATGAATGTTGAAATAAAACCACTCAAATAAACGAAGTGGAAATGTTTACAGATTAAGGTTTGTCATCAATACATTTGCTGTGCAGTAGAGGTTCCCACTGTATATTTAGTGTAACAAAAGACAACCCTCAGAATATAAAGTAGTGTCAAAAGTATATATATGAAAAAAGAAGAGGTTCTTCGGAAAACATCGAGTTGTACTCGTTAATTTTCGAATTGGTGACACCAACCCGTCGTCAGACGAAATGCAGGGGACCTAAGAAATAATCGCCCGTCAGCTAAATCAGTTCGGTATGCCCACAAGCCTGCATCCTCACTGCGCGCAGCCCTGTCTCGAGTAAAGTATCCTGTCCCTAAAGAGGAGCCGACTAATGTTATCTATCGCATCCCTTGTGCCAAGTGTCCCTGCCAAAATGCTGGTCATACAGGACGACGCCTGAGAGCTCTAATTAATGAACGCAAATTATCTATCCGTCGCCGTGACCCACCGTCCCTCGTCTTTGTACACGCGCTCCAATGCGACCGCCGACTCAATTGGGATGACACTGAGGTCATCGTCACGGCCGACACAAAACGGGCGAGAGAATTCCTAGAGGCATGGTACTCTAATGCGGACATCATCAACCGCCACGTTGACCTAGATGACCATTATGAGGGCCTAAGATCACGTCTCACAAAGCCGAGTTCCTTGCCGCATCAGCAGCCGCTAATCCAGGCGTCCGCATTTCCGCCAACCTACCATTCTCCCTCTCCCTCCAACACGGGAGCCGTAACTGTGTTCTCCCCCCTCCCGACTCAGAACCCACCGTGACCCTCTGTCCACAGCACCTCTCTCACACGCTAGTGGTTCGCCCGACAATGTCTGTCCTGTCACGTCAACTGGTGTGACTTGGATTACCTAGTTTGTTTCCGTTCGACTCCTTCTGCCTCATACATCGGCGTACAAAATCTCTCGGGTATCCATTCTTCGAAAAAAATTCACACAAGAAATTTACTTCAACTCGGTAGTCTCCTTCGTTAGAACAATGTATTTTTGCACGATTAAGCGGACTGTTGACAGCACTCCGTTTGTGAGCTCTTGGCTGATTGCTGTCATTAAGTAGAATGACTTTTGCATGAGCGTCTTTTTGGTAAACCGATGTGCGTAGTGTTTCGTCAGTCTTCCGCTGTACGAGGACATTCATAAACGGGAGTTTACTGTCGAATTCCTTCTCGAGTGTGAATATGATCCCGGGGATTATTTAGTTTATAGTGTTCTGGAGCGCTTCCTATTGGGCCTTCCTAACGACAAAAAATGTTTCATCTACAGGTCCCAGCCATAATTTAGGGTTTATTAACGGAAGAGCCGTAACCTCTAGTTTCTGCATTCTGGTTTCGGCGAGAAAACTAGAAATGGGTGAGCTCATAGCAGCTTCTTTCAGTGGTTGTTAGCGCTGTTGGTTGGATGAAAAGTTAGTTTCCAAACATAGGTATATGAGTTCAAGCACGGCAGTTGCGGGAACATCAGTATGATAGGACATCAACGGTTCCTCTGTGCAATGTTTTCCAAAATCTAACCGTATCTATGTGATGAGAGAAACGACATTGAGGGAGATCAATGCCTCATCAGTAACAATTGCGACTCCTTTTAATTTCATGTAAAAACTCTGCTGAGTCCTCAATCGAAGTTTCGTAATTCCTCGTAAGCGGACGAAGTTTGCGGAATAACCACTTGATAGCTTCGCAGTTTGGTGCTCCAATTAACGATACTATTGGTCTCAGTGGGACGTCGGTTTTGTAAATTTTAGGCAATCCATACGTTATTGTCATTTTCGGCTCAGATTGTCTGACATTTGCTTACCAGGCGATTTCACGTACCGTGTCATTGCGACTAAAACTTTAGGCTCTCTTAAGTTCCAGAGCAAGTGGGACAAAGTAAGACCTTATGAGAGAGGCTCTTAGGCAAATTTAGGCGTCATGCATAAGTTGTGGGGCGGAGTACGTAAAGCCCGCTTCAGACTGCTGGTCACGGTTTTGAGACGAAGCGGCTGCAGTGTGCGCTGACGCATTTTGCAATCCAAAGAGAGCAAACTCAAATCTATTATAATTTAGTGCAATTTTGTCGGTCCGATTTTTTTGCTAGAACATCGGCAGAGCTGCCATCTTTGATGTGCAATGAGGATCAAAGGACATATCACGAGGACTAGGGATTACAGTAAGTCGCCTTTCAGCGGCATTCCAATGTTGTAACTGCCTGGCTGCCAGCTTCTGACGCATCTGCTTCAGTCGTCGTCTGAACAACCACGATCGTGTGACCTTCTGGAGCAGGTATCTCAGTTGTCTAGGAAAATAAAAAGTCCAAACAGAGTATTTAAGCATTTGCGCTAAACCTGTGTTGCGTATAACACCAGCTAAAATTCTGAAATTCGTTTTCGATTAAAAAAGAATATGTTTTATGGGTTTGGCGTCCAGCGAGACTCCGAAATATGTCGGCCAATTTTACAATGCTCGCCCTTTAGGAGGTTTGCGAAATTCATGGCCAGTGAAAAGGGATTCTTTTAGTAGCACAATTTTTTTCATTTGTTTTCGACGCCCTATAAGTCCGAACATATTTTATGGGAAGAGTGCAATTTCCTGCACTTATTTTAGTAAAAATTAGCACTCTTAAGTTTTTTATTTGCAGAAATCACAAATGCCAAGTTTCCACAGTTTATCAATTTACCGACACTTTTGCACATGGCCCACCGTCACATGTGTATTGTGTTTATCCAAACAATAAGCTGTCAAGTTCTATTTGAAGTGAGCTATACGTTCCTTTATATTTGTAAGAAAATGTCGCAAATGGATCATAGATTATGCAATAGACGCGGGCAGCATTATATATTTCGTAAGAGGTATCACAAAACTGACGAATGCAATGCTATTCAAACTGTTAATTGTGGTCTTAATAAGTATCGTAATTACGAAACGGTAGCTGTCGGTGATGGTTACAATTTGACATTTCATATTGTTATTGTCGCCTCCGACGAAATGTATAAAGTTGTCCATGACCAGTGCATAATTTCTGAATGTTTCGAATGTCTTCTATTAGACACGTTTGAATTTATAGAGACGTCGAAAATCAATGACAAAAATTCATACTACCTCAATAGTCATTTTCTCTGAGTATGTTTTCCCGTTTCTACAGTTACGTTAAGTTTTATTGTCAAATTTAATTTAATCGGCAGAGCGTGCCTTTTTCTTCTCCTGTGTACGAAATACCATGCGTGACAGTACGGGCATCAGCTAAATGCCCACTACTTGACACAGATGCGAGGGCCTCAGCCCTTCCAGCTTTGAGGTCGCGGGTCTTTAAATTCCTCCCGAATGTAATCGCAAACTCGGAGTTAACCGGTGTGCTTGAGATCAGACCGAAATCCGATATGAATATTTGGACCTGAGAGTCTACTCGTTTCAATCACAAGATGATTCTACATGAACAGGTCTGACATAGCTGTGATAGTAAATATCAGGATGTCGATATATACTCAAAAATTTTCAGTCAGGATGGGTAGCGTGCAGGGTGGTGGTCACCGCACGCCTCACTGCGTGTTAGGCGCAGGGCAATGACTTGCGCAGTATCTTTCACACTATCCTCCTACTCACTCTGCTTAAGTCGGTGGCAGGACACAGTCAGGTAGACAAAAGGTGTGTTCAGTGGCAGCTGTCGACGAAATTAAACACACGACTTAGTTGTCACTTAATTGTGAGCTTTAGCCGCATTCATTTTCTTCCGATAAATTTTGGCCAACGGTCTCTCAGCCTCTAATCGTTTTAAAAGTTATCTATACTGATAGTTGGTGGAGTATGTTTTAATAAAAAAAAAAGAAGATTAAGTTATTCCGAAACAATTTTTATACTTTACCCGCTACTTTCACATCCAAACCATTCTGATCTCGTAGACAGAGTACCCAATTAGAAACTAATTGCTCCCAAAGTACAGTATCTGGTCAGATCCACAGACAATCCCACAGTATTGACGTCTTTCATCTTGAATGCATATGGACGACATCGCAGGGATAAAGACAGCTCGAAGTTGAGCACCATCCCCCTCCATTGCCCCTTGCTAGCTGAGGTACCAACCGTCTATCTCTTCTATGGCTACCCAATCTGACCGGATAATCATTACTAAACAGCAAATTCAGAAGTCGGGCGGACAATGGTACATTAACAATATATAGGATTTTAAGATCAGAGGTGGTTCAAAGCGTGCGCAGATGGCAACTGGTAACTGTTGAGAGTAAGCTGATCCGGAAGGGTATTCAGCAAAGGGATGAAGTGAGGTACCGGCGACGTCAGGGAGAACACGTGCAGATTCTGGCGTTCTCGGCGTCTGCCCAAGACTGACATACCACCAACACCATCGCCACCACTACCACCAGCATACCGGCACTACCAATATCACACTACTACCACAACCACATCTGTCAGTGAAGGTGCGTGGGAGTTCATAACCAGAGGTTAAGTGGCAGACCGGAAGCGGTTAGTCAATTGCAATTCCCCCCCTCCATTCCGGCAGTCTTTCATTGAACCGTAGCCTTAGATCCTACCCTCCGCGATAAGAAATTATTCAGCACAGATCGAGGTGGTTTGTAGACCATACATCCTAGTCGTGGAGAAAAGATACTACTGGTCTTAGCTTTTGGAATTCTTGGGTAAACTAACAGTAACAGATCAACAATTATTGGACAAGAAAACAGTTGCCTGTTCGGAAAGGAACATTCATTAGTATTTTTACAGAACATATACGCTGGGCTCAGTTTGAGCATTGGGATTTCTTTAAAAACGGCAGACTCACTTGTAAAATCTAAGCAGTTTAGCGTCTCTGTAACATCGATACGCGGTTTGAATAGTGATCGCGGCCAAGATCCGACCCTCAGGGCCACGGAAACGTTGTCCCTTTGGTATAAAACACAAATACCTCTAAAAAAAGCAACCGACAAGCATGCGCAACCATGTCAAGTGAGACCATATCAAACTGTTAGAGGATTGGATGCTGGTTGAATATCTGTTTGGAAATGTCAATAGTTTGCTAATCCATCCAGTCCGTATGCTAGAGAGTTCTCCAAAGAGCGTGCGTATGGACCTCCTTCGTCCGGTTAATCATAGCATACTACGCGTCACCAGCGCACTACTGTATCCAAAGTAGTTGTCATAGTAATGCGACTGACGCAAATGACGAGGTCTATCGTTCGATTACTAGACGGATACAGCCGTGACTAGCGTTTTAGTCTGTTCAGAGTTAAACAGGCTTTCGCTCACCCACCTGACTACATCTCTTCCCTTCCACAACCACCGCGTTACGACGGCAAGACGGAGCCAAGACAACCGAACACACAGTAGGTGGACTCACTCATGAAATGTCAACAAAAATTCCGAAATGTATTTCCGTTTCGAAAAATTGTTTCAGCAGGGTTGTAAAACCAATCATAGTGCAGCCTTATTCTATAATAATTCGGTTACCCCAGGACGCCGGCTTTCGAAAAAACGTCTTTTTGGCTGCATCCAAAAACCATACTCTGTAAAGAAGTGACTACATATGTGGTATGCATTTTTTTCATTGATTTTCAATGCCCTCAATGATTCAATTATATTTCATGGAAAACGTGCATAAAAATATTCTTTCTTTTGCTCATTGAGTAGAAAATTATGTCTTCTTTTAATTTTACATTCGAAGAAAATGAATAACTTGGTTTTAAATAAGTTTCTAATTGTGAGATCTTTAAATATCGTGAAATGGCCCTTCATAAAACGTCATGTCTCTGCATTTACCAGTGTGGCTCAAATCCACTAATAAATCTTATGAACTCTGTACGGTCCCGCTTTATTACCGTAGAGAAATGTATAGTTTTCCGTACGCGGAAATTACACAGCTGGTCGTTTTATAACCCTGCATGCAAGTGTAACGGCAGTTTGGGTTTAAACTTATTCGTGAATTGGAAAAGTTTTACAAACCAAATTAAACCCTTCCTTCGAGTGTCAAATTAAAAGAAGACATAATTTTCTAGTCACTGAGCAAAATAATCAATATTTTTATGCATGTTTTCCATGACATATACTTGAATCATTAAGAACATTGAAAATCAATGAAAACATACATGCCACATAAGTAGTCATTATTTACAGAGTGTGGTTTTTGGATGCAGCCAATAAGAGGTTTGTTCGAAAGCCGGCGTCCTGGGGTAACTGAATTATTATAGAATTATGCTGCTCGATGACTGGTTTTACAACCCTACTTAATAAACCTTTTCGAAATGAAAACGCATTTTGGAACTTCTACTGACATTTCATGAGTTAACTCACTTACTATATGCATGCACATGGCAGCTGTCTACGCGTGCCTTACACGACCGGATTTTGGCTACACATGATACAAAACCCAATCAGGTGAAGGGAGGGGATCGGGTTTTACAGGCGTGGAATATTTGTACAAACCCAGGAGAGAAATAGCGGCTGTGGTCTGACCCTCTCCCCAACAGAAGGCCAGGTAATTTCTCTCAGTCGCCACAGCGGCTGAAAAGACCTAAATTTATCGTCCTTGACGCGTCAAACGTCCACACATCAATATTGCTAAATTCCCCTGTAGTGTCTATGCATGAGCGATGTGTGACCTCATTGTAGACCTGTGTGACCGTAGAGTTACACAAACTAACGCAGTGGTCGTGCTGACATTGTGGTGAACCCAAACTTGTTCAACGCGGACATGCTAACAGAGGCTGTTTATCAGTGGTTTTCCTGTCTCTTATTTTTGTCACTTTGTGTTGATCTTCACTCTTCGGCTGGCTACGGGGATGGCCGATTTCGTTCCTTCGACAGGGCATCAGGCCTGCCTATCCCCGGTTCCCTTACTCATTGGTGCGTTTAGATCGCGGTCGCCAGAGTGACATTCTGCTGTCTCTTTTGCCCGCCTTGTCCATGAGAGCTCGCAGCGACGACGCTGTAGAAAGCTCACCTGGGTCGGCAATAGAAAGCTGCCCATCGCAGTTCTATCTTGCCGCTTGTTCACTCCCGGCTCCCAATTGACTGGCATCCGCTCATGTATGCATTAATAGCATGTTTTTGTCCTAAAGTGCATATGATAGTAAATATTCTCATCAGAAGAGTGATCTCTAAATTGCATTAACAAAATTTATTCTGAGGTTTTAGATCGCAATCGGAGAAAAAAGTTTTTGCCGGTTTAATGTCTACATGAAGTGGATTGCTTCGGTCCAGTCATGGGTGACTAATTGCTGGATGCTGATGTTTACTTGCAGCGGATTGGTCTAATCCAATCATTGGACACCCATTGGTGGCAGTCGAAGGACCACCCAAACTACTCGCTTGCACTCATCGTCAACAGACGCACGCAGGCGTGAGCAGACCCAGGCAAGAACTAAGAGCGTCGGGAAATTAAATGTAATTTTTTTCTTTTCGACGACTGACCTGGGTTCATGTGTTCGCTCCTATCAGGCGATATATATTTTTTATGATTCGAAGAAAAACGTGTCCTTTGAGACAATGAACAGACTTTATTTCGTAAATTTTCGAAGCTGGGTCCCCAGGTCGTCGTCAGACATGTAGCAAGTGTGAAAAAACTGTTAACATTTAAACATGCCGAAAAATCGATATTGCTTTGTCAGTGCTGAGGATGGGTCAATGCTGTGGGTTGATGTCACGTTTTGATTGGTTGTCACTGTCTCCATTTTTCTTCGCGATTTGTTTATATGGCGCCCGGATCGATGCGCCGATTGATGCATGAATTATCAGAGTGACTGGCATTTAGGAAGTCTCGGTCTTTCTTGTATGGGCAGGAACTGACAATGTGTGTTTTTTACCAAGCAAATTTATGCCCAGTTTCAAGAGTCTGCATGGCGAATTGGGTTGGGGGGTTACCGCCTCTTTACTGCTATCTGGTTTTCGTGTAGGCATGTGGAGGCGGATTTTCCGGTTTGACCGCAATACACCGCATTACACGTGCCACATTGAATTTTACAGACTACTCCTTCTTTATCCTTATAGTCAACCATATTCTTAGGGTGTCCAAGCTGGTTGCGCAGCGTAGACATCGGCTTGTGGTCCACTTGTATTTGTTGCTTCCTCAGGTGTCTTTCAACAAGTTCAGACAAATTTTTAACGTAAGGAAGCGTTCGCCAATATTTTGGTTTTGGCGCCGATCGGAACAATCTAGTTCCTTTTTTGGTGAAAGTGCGTTCACTGCTCGGATGACCAGACAGGCTTGGGGCTTTCAGACTTAAGAGAGATCAAAGCTTCAAAAACTCGGATTTGATGCAGAGGGGCGGCAATAACGGAGTTTGTGTAAGGCTGACTGCGGACGGATATTAAGGCAGAAATGGCCATCTCACTTTCAATTTTCTCTGTCAAGACTCCTTTCCGCGTGTACCTTATATCCCCGATCTTAGCTGACAAGACATCGAAGCCATGGCCTAACGGTGGAGCAGATGACTGATCCTCGATTCGAGTCTCGGGTGCTCCAAGCCTAGTGTAGAGTGCGACTGGCTAATGACAGCTAAAAGGTCAGAAATTGGCATCCAAACCTCTCTTGTCTTTGTCGATGACGTTATTCCGCCTGTATTATCAGCCGTTGTATAGCTGCTGTTGTGTCCATAAGGCACAACGGGAGCGCATGTCCCGTGGCCTGATCTGTAAGCGCATTCCAAACAAATATATATCAAGCGAATAATTTCAGAAATTATTCAGTGCGGGGCATGGAGCGAAGCCTCCGGGTTATGAACATTCGAGTCGATATCAACTAATTACTGTGGAATAACCACGTAATGCCCATTCTACAAACAAGCAGTATTGCGCGTAGTATGAAGTCCATATGATAAAGGTATTATACCGTATTCCCGACAAAGATACTAGCGAAAGGCCCAGACACGTGTTCTTCCAATATTCTGCCGCGGCATGACAGAGTTACGAGGGATTCGGCTCCTCAGTAGGTCTTTCCGCGTTCTCTATGCGGTTTTTTGGTACATGAGTTCCAGAGAATGATCGTGAGAATGATTATCGGAGTCATGATTTTCTTAGAGTTCCACCCGAACTTTCAGTGAGCATCCTAGTGGATGACAACTAACTACTGTGGATAACCACTTAATACCAATTCTACAAACAAGTAGTATAAGAAGTAGCGTGAAATCCATATGGTAAAACTATTATACCGCACACCTGAAATAGGCAGTAGCTAAAAGCTAGCCATTAAAAAGCATTTAGCTAGTACCCATATCGGGAGTACGGAATAATACCTTTACCATGTCTCAATGATAGCTCTGAAGTCAAAATCGCTAACCCAGTCGACAGGGGACACTCTTTAAATCCGTGACTGATCAAGCCGACCGCGTCAGCGCATAGTTGGTCCTAGTGTTTTAATTGCATAGATGTGGTCAGGGGCTCAAGTCGAATCTATAAGAATTTTAATGGTGGGATTCCCCACTTTGTTAATCCCCTGTGGAATGTGCTCGCTGATTGCATGATACCGTCAAAAAGCAGTCACCGCGGATGAAACCCCCCAATAAATGAAATACTGTAGGAGGGAAGGAGAGCGGAGGCAGGTGATTGGTAGAAAGTAGGGACGTACGGGTTTGCGCATCAGCAACTCAACTTCTCTCCTGTTGATGAGGCAGTCAAGGATGCGAGAGAGTGGAAGTCTTTCGGAGAAAATTTGGTTTTCTATCGCAAGTTGAGGAAGTCTGAAGGCAGAGGAAGATAATTATTATGTGAACCGCCGCCATTTTGCACCGCAGTACTAATTTCTATAGGACCGTGGAAAAAGTGCCTCTTGAATTAGTTTCCTATAGAGTATCTACTTATTTAATTTAGGTAGCTTGGAATACGTTACCAGCAATTTATCTCTTACTTCTTGCCACCGGTTAGCGACTTCATGCAGGCTCTGTGACTTATCGTTTCCGTCAACTTTCCCCTCTCCAAGCAGACACATCATGTGAATATAATTCAGGAGAGTGGAGGTGGTACTTATTTCCGTGTCCAAATGCAGTCCAACTTCTCGAAATATTGCTGCAACTTTGTTAGCAATTTGCCGTTCAAATGTTCTCAACTCCCGGATTGTTTAGGTTGTCACGTCTCATACATTATATTGAAACAACGTATCCTTTTCATGCGAAGCGGAAAAATCCGTGTTTCGCTGAACGTAATTTTTTTAGATAATTTTTACTGAGCATCGTAGCTCTTGCCCTACTCCACAAATAGTTCTACTATTCTCTATCTTTATCGAGTATTCAAGGTTTTAGGCCAGACGGTGCACGTGCTTTCTTTTGTGATTTTAAAGGACTCGTTTTAGGTGAGTTCTCTAACTGTACGCGGAAGACCGCATCAAGTGGGTGTTTGCACATAGTTTAAATCTAACAGGCCCCACATAGTATGGTCTAAAAATTACAAAATATACTGTAGAAAGTTCTAGAAAGCCAGCCCATGCGCCGCCAGGTTATAGAAAGTTCTAGAAGGCGCGCCCCCAGCGCCTGTAGGGGTGCGCGCGCCAAATCTTCCCGTACTTATACGACGATTACTTAGTCGTAAATTAACTTCTTATAAAAAGTTTACATTTAATAAATTTATTTAATAATAAATTAGTGGAAACAGTCCTAACTAAGGTTTGTTTAAATTTTCGCCCCAAAACTACCTCCAACCAATCCTCGATGGGGGACTCGACCTTGAGGTTCGGAGAGGCTATCAATACGGGCGAGGATTAACCTCCGACAACCGCGTGGCAGGTCGCCGCCTTTCAGACGTGGGACGTCCGTCGCGTCTTCACCTAATCCCTGTGCTCTCCGCCAACCTCCCTTGGACAGTCACGCCTTTCCCTAGTTTTTTTTTCTGCAATTAGTCCCCCTTTAATTTCTTAATTGCGCGTTGGGCGTTGAGTACATAGTAGCTGCTGGAGTCTTGCTTTCCTTGGGCCGCCTTCTTACTGACATTTGGGTCCATTATAATACCTCACTACGAGTAACCTGAAATTGATTTGGCATATATTTTCAAACCCTTGCTTTTTGACGGTTGTGTCTTTAAAAACGAGACGACCAGCATGTTGGCATAGAAATTTTATTAAACATAAAACTGAAACTTACTCTTGTGAATTGAGAACAGCTCTTGGGATAGCGTACATTTTAAGAGTCCTCTGAATCTTCTCAAGGACGCTCCTAATTCTAAAAAGTTTGATATAGGGGGCACGTAAGTATGCTAATAAAAATGACTTTACAAAGTATTAAAGTTGGGTGTTAGCCTAGTGTACAGACGGATGATTGAGGGATTTTCATGCCGACTCTACAAGGGATTCGGCTCCTAAAGGGAGCCTCAGATGAGATGGGAGTGTTTGTGCACGTTCTTCCAACACCTTTCTTCGAAACTATGCAGCCTTTTTACTGGAAGTTAATCACAAAATCAGAGAAAATCGATAGATGAGACAAACCCCTCGCACTGACGTTACTCGGACGCAAAGAATCATGAAAAACGTGTCCGGAGATTCGAGAAAGCCTTCCCCCCGTATTGCATGTTTTTAAAATCATGGCAAACATACGCAGACCAGTCCTGTTTGTGCAGGGATTTAAATTCCTGATATTCTTGAGAGTACACGTCTACAACTCCATAGGTTACGAGTAGAGCAAGTTCATGAGCATCGGCGAAGCTTTCACAGGGAGTTGACGGCCGACCCTTGGAAGGCAAAATAACTTGATTATGTGCGTTCTCTAGCGAAGATGAATGACAGGATTGCATAAAACAGGTCGAACAAAATAATAAAACGCTTTTAGGTGCATGCGACTTAATCAAACGTTATTTGTTTGCAACAGTTGAATGTATCAATCTCATGCGATATGCACAGTAAAGAAAGTACCACGAATACTTGGATGCTTTGATTCTTCTCACCCGCATGCGCATATCCACACAGAACAGGCGAGTGGTCTCGGCAGGAGTGTACGCCACCGTAAAGGTAGTAGTAGTAGTAGTAGTAGTAGTAGTAGTAGTAGTAGCAGTTGTAGTAGTAATAGTAGTAGTAGTAGTGGTAGTAGTAGTAGTAGTAGTAGTATTAATAGTAGTAGTAGTAGTAGTAGTAGTAGTAGTATTAGTAGTAGTAGTAGTAGTAGTAGTAGTAGTAGTAGTAGTAGTAGTAGTAGTAGTACTTAGACCCTCAAGTATACTAACACTGGTCACCCCAGCGACCCAGTTTCTGTCAAAACAGCAGGATACAATGAAACAGTTGTAATCCGGATAGGAATTATGCATGGCTTTATATTAGCATTGAAATCACCAGTTATCTATACAAAGAAGCGCCTGTTCAGTAAATTCAATTACTTTCTTTAAATATGAAAACAAACAAATATCGAAGGACACACCTGTGGTTCAATGGTTGTCTTTGTGAAATCACTCATAAACCTTGTATTTGAAATTGTCACCTCAGTTGGAAAGATCGCTCTAGTGTCTTCCTGTTGGTTAAAAAAATCATGACGACTTTAAGTTTTGAAAATTTTGGCTAAAAATTACCACCATTTCGGATCAGTACTGCGTTAAGCATGACGGCATGACTGTCCCGGAATACGACTTCCACTGTGAGCACCACAACCTGGTAGGCGCAGGAACGCTGGCTTGCACGCGCAATAAATTTTAGCGAGACAGGCTTTTGCGACACCTTTTGCACGCTCTCCACTCTCTCACCTACCGCGTTTTGACGAGACAACAACGTCGAGAGGTAGACTCAAGCCCAGTGATGACCAACAATATTCAGCTGTTCCCCTACACGTTCCACACGCGACACAGGATGCTCAAAACTCGACCTCATCTGCGTGGGAGTGCTACCACAAGACACAAAATGTCGTGGCACGGAGGTCTGGCAACTGACTGTGCAACTGGGTCCTCTCAGAAGAGCGAGCCAGGTTCAATGGCCCCTTCCCGATGAGGCTCTCCTGGCACTCTCACAAACTCAAGGTCCGAGCCGCCTCCGGACTTCTTTAAGCACTTTGGACATTTTGCACGAACAAGAGCGTGTGCGCGGCATGTGTGAAGGGATGTTTAGTTTTGCTCGCCTTCAGTCTCCATGACTTAGGCTTTCCACCGGACCAAGGCGGTTGAGGAATGAGAGACTGGCGGATGCTCCACAAGTCTGCTGTCACTGACTTACGCATTCTGCCCCATTCCTGTCCCCATCATTCGTTGGGACACGCAGTAAACACTATTAATCAGGCTAGTCGAGTTGTTGTGTCTGATGTGACCGGTAAGAGGACAGAGGATCAGGACCAATGACACCTCCCCAACAAGACCTTTGTGGTAGCGGCAAAGAGCTTTTTCTGCTCGGCAGACCTCTAACTCAAAACGTGACAGCCAAGATTCGTGAGTAAGGCCGATCGTCACTCAGCTAGGCACTACAGGGTCGGCTAGAAACAGCAGAGAGCTGCAAGCAGAGATTTTAGGCAGTTCTATTCCGAGGTCAGGCAAAGTACAAATCAAGCCTCGAGTAGTCGGAAGGCCCAAATGCGGGCTCTTGACAGACACAAAAAGCTGGCCAATGTTGTGGATCACCTATGTTTTGGTCTGCCAGCTTAAGTAAAGGACTTGAAAGCAAATCATGACCATTGTAGATTTGCTTAAAGGAGTAACAAATAATTAAGCAGCAAAGGAAAATAAATGGCACCCTTATTTAAACTTTGTTCCTCGACAAGAGGTGACAAATGCATCTGCATCTCTCTGCCCTGACAACAATCCGCTGTTATTCAGAGGTGGACAGGGATATACCGAGGCTGAAGAAAACATCAACAGCCTTGTTGAGGGGAGGGGAAGGTAGGAGGATTGCGGAGGATGAGAACTGGTGGTGGTCTATTGGACATATCTGCAATAAGCATGCAAGTATGAATGGTCCCAAAGGAGGAAGAGGAGGGGGAGGAGAGGGTAAGACGAATAAGTTGAGGGGAGGGAGAGTGAGGGAAAGGAAGGATGAGGGCGATGAGGAGGATGGGATGGGAAGAATTGAAGAAATGAATGTGAAGACGAAAAAGAAGAAGAGGAGGTAGAACAAGAGAGACGTGGGAGGGGAAAACAAGCCGACCTACAGTTTGGGATCGTGCGGATCATCATACCAAGTCGCTTAACCGTTCGACTCACTTCTGTTTGGTTCTCATCCGTTTCCTGTTGTTGAGTAAAGTTCTGTGAAGGAAAAATGATTATGTAATAATTAATTTTCTTGCCGTTTTTAGTGTTATCTTAGTTCATGAATATAATCCGTCCAGTCCAAGGACGGTTCCTTAAAGTTTAAAATGCAAAGGTTTATCCCAGTAATTTCTAATATCATTTTGTGAAAATATTTTGCTTTTGCTCAGCTAGTTTCGATAATGATTTACACAAAATCATATCCTGATATTAAATCCAATCAGAAGCAAACGCTCTCATAAAACTTTCTTTGACCCCGTTCTACGGTTTTGAAGGAGGTCATTGACCTCTATACGGAACAGATAAGAATTTACGTTTGCGAACCCGATATGGAATCAGTCGAGGCAAATCACCGTAAGGATTTGTCCACGTCCTGCAGATCGGCGTATAATTGCAGGAAAATTGCCTGAAACCCATTTAACTTAAAAGACTATAGTACATATTCTATAGTCCAGACTGCTCCATACGTCAACGAAACTCCAAGCATGTAAATAACAATCGAAGTACGTTATGCAGGAATTCTTATTTGTCGTTTCAGTGTGAGTTTAACGCCTGGTTTTAAAGCCGCCAAATCCAATGGACGGTCCGCCTGGTCCTTCTTCACTAAACACAGGCTTTAACAAGCGGGATCTCTTCAAAACAGATTGGGCATGGGGTTGTTTTATAAAGTATTATATTGTCCTTCATACTAATGTTTTTCGACCATGCAGGAAGTCGGTAGGACCTCGGTAATTTATTCGTTACATCGAGGTTTGGAATTTATAGTCAGGACCGACTTCAGTGGCGACAGCGTTCTTATGTAGCCTTAAGGAAACTACAAAAATATGCCTTGAGAGATGCCCCTTATTCCTGAAACATACCTTGTTGGGCATATTAGTGATAGCGGGACAACGAACCGCAGAAAACCTGGTCGATGCCTTTGTCGGAGGTCGTCTCTGATTGGTCGGTTTTGGAGAGGCCAATAAAGCCCCAAAGTCCAGGCAGGGATCAGCTTGATAAACCGGTTCGAGATCTACAAAGCAGAGGATAGTGCGACTACTTCACTCTAAATATCTATAGTGTTACTTATGTTTGGCCCGTTAGCCACAAAAATAGTTATGAAGCCGCCTCTGTGCCTGAATAATGTCCTGGATTAATTTGTCTGCTTGTAATATCACAATAACCCTGCCATAAAATCGCATTGCACTGCACTGCCATAAAACCGTGACAGTTGATCCTTCATTTTCTTGATAGACAAATTTGTGTTTTAAGTGTGATTATCGAACATTCAAAAGACGACGTGCGTATGTTTGACCTTCTTCTATCTTGCTTTTGTTTATCTTTAACCACGTCTCAATCGCCAGTCCCGGTGACTTCTATTAGAGGAGATTTTGGGCAATGTTGCTAACTGCGCGTGCCAAATGTGCGCTCTTTAGCAAAATGCTCGGATCAGACGTGAACAGCTTGAATCTTTGATTCCTCGTTGCTAAAGGGGTGAGACTGTAGAACCAAGTTTTCTCTCATGATATGTGTGATAGACTGAATTGATCGCCAACAACAATATTAACTGCAGTGTAGTAGCCTGAGCAAAAAACCCATCATTCTTTTCAAATTCCTTTCAGTTTTTATAACTTAAAACGTTTGTTTTGCTCGATAGTCTTCCGTCGACTGCATACATGAATGCAAAGGTTCTGTAAAAATAAAACGCAAATAAAACGATCCGTATAATTTTGCTGATAAATTGGTGTTAGAAGGTTTGTATGTGGAGCCAAAGAATTCTTTGTCCTGGAGCGATCAATGGCGTGAGAGATTTGAAGTTTTTCTAGAATTATTTTCATGGTATAAAGGCAGCAGCCTACTGATGTCGACTGAGAAACTCCAAGAAGTTGCGTGAGGTCAAACCTTGGGATTGTAAGGTGCTGGATGGGTTTTTAGGGGGAGTGCGTTTCACAAAAATGTAAAACCTGTCAATAATGTCGACTGGGATGCCAAAAACACAAAGTGGACTCAGAACTTAATATCCAAAACTATTTAATAGTTAACTATAAAATATAATGCCGATTTTTGACCTTTTAACTGGGGTCCTTATTATTTCACGTCATATTTAATTGCGAAATGAAGTTAAAGATGTGTTTTTTTGTTAACGTTGGAGGAGAAGCATGAAACTTCTCAGCGGGATTAGAAGTTAAGTAGACTGAATATATTAACTTGTTCATAATATGAAAACAGAAAGGGAAAATTTAATTTTCTCAGGAAATTAACTAACTAAAATTGTATAAGCAATGAACGGACAGATGCAAATGCTGTTGCTTGAGATTTTTTGACTGCAGTCGACGAGATAGTTTGAGAATTTTAATTGAAAAAGTCTTACGCCACAGCAAATATATTGTGTGTAATTGTGTTGTAATTATATCCACGTCACTCGTAGCGACGGCAAACACGACAATAAGTCATCCAAATCCTACAGCAAACACAGCCAACAACTACAAATCTGAAGCCTGACACAAAGCTGACTTACGGCAATAAGCTGGTAGTCTTCGAAGGGACCTGTCTTCATTGATGCGATTCAGCAATTTTTGTTGGCGAATATAAGGGGCGTCAAGTGGTTGCAGAGGAAAGTGTCGGAGTCCGTTTTTTACTCTGCGGTTAACATTCGCTGCACCCGGTAGAGCCGGGAGCTATTACGGTTATACTGTGCAACAGGTATGTATGCTTACTTGTGCCTTTTCTTCACCTTTTAGCGGCTTTTGAGTAAGGAGCTGCAAAAAATTTATTAAAAAAATCCTTAATTGTGCCAAACATGATATAACAGTAATATTTTCATTTATAAAGTGAGATGTCCCAGAAAAGCTGCTTGCAACTTTTCGTTAATAAATAATCAAGCATTCGGTGGAGGCACTTGTATAGCGCATGGCATTACTGGTATGTTTGCCTAAAAGTTTGGAATAAGAAAATCCAAGCAATGCTAATTTCGTGCATGCATTTCATAAAGAACTGATTTCTTCAGAGTCGATAGCTATCTTAACTAGCTGTTGAAAAAAGTTCTTAGAAGTAAAAGGACAATCATTTTTAATGCTCCAACCCGGGTTGTTCACTTAAAAATGCCTTGTTGAGAGTGTCTTAAAAACTTACGCGGCCGGACGTACAATCCCTAAGTCCAAGCAGGTCGTCCAGGGCACAACGATTTAATCTATTCTCAGGATGAAGCAACAGGTGCACCATATGATCCATTTTAGCCTGAAAAAAGAGGCTTAGTTAAGAGAATAGAAAAAGGAGGAGGAGGAGGAGGAGGAGGAGGAGAAGGAGAAGTAGAAGAAGTAGAAGAAGAAGAAGGAGGAGGAGGAGGAGGAGGAGGAGGAGGAGGAGGAAGAGGAAGGGGAGCGGAGGGATGAGAGAGAAAACAAGGAGGAACTACATCTATTTAGAGGGTTGAAGGAGAATGCTTCGGTAAAACCAAAAGCAAATTCATAGCAGACTAAAAATTGACTCAAACAAATGGGTATGTAAGAACACTGATCAAGTCAGAAGTTAAATTTAGTGATCTAATTCAGAGGTTGGGAGAGCTTTCCGAACTAACCGAAAGATCAATTTTGACCGTTTACAGGAACCAATCCTATTAAGGCCCAACAGATACACAATTTGATAGTACATAAACATCTGTGGTTTTTTAAAAAGGCGGACAGTTTGCTTACAAGTTCGCCAGGAGAGTAGTGTACAACATTTCTGTCTTGTTCTCTAAAAACAAAACGGTGAAATTTCAGCATCTGAGGTGTAGAAGTTTTCAAAATGGCGCCAGCCAGAAATATTCGCTCGGAACCCTCATGTTGTGTAGATGCGATTTGCATTTATATATGCCAAAGAAGATGTTTGTCCTTCACTCACGTCTAATCGAAACAGCAATGTTGGCCATAAAATTTAATGAGCAGCTGCTCGTGCACAAGAGCAGTTAGGTCCAAGTTATTCTCCCATAACTTTCTCACGTTATCGGTTTTAAACTCGTAAAAGAGTCCTTACGAAGGGGAGACAGTCAGATGCTTACCTTTTTTCCTTTAGAAATTTTCTTTTAACTAGTCTTTCCACAAAATAATATCGACTGTGGTCATTGTCAGCGTCACATCCTCTCAAAACAGCTTTCGATTGTTGATTTGAGCAGACTTTTTGTGTCTGCTTTTCATCTGTATTTCAAAAGATAAATAAAATGAGTTCTACAGTCCCGCTAATGTAGGCTCTTTGTAATATTTCGTCCAAAGTTTGTATACTTCTTTTGAGTTGAGGAGGAAGTTCGTGAATACCGAATAGGCCTTTCTGAATATATGAGACTTCCTCTTGAGCCTATAGGAAATATGGAAGATGCAATCAACAACCTGGCTTATAAGTGCCGAAAATTTTTGCAAATCCATTGACGTATATTTTTCGAATTTACACAGCTTGGGGACCTCAACAGTGTTTGCAATTAACAGACTTAAACAAGGATTTACAGGGACATTTTATTTCAATTTAACTGGCTCAGGTCTTTTTATTGCCAACAGGTTTTAAAATAATCGTCTGCAAAGACTTTGTTTTTTATTCGTTTGAGTGAGGCCTTGTAGCATCCATTTTCGAAACGTCGTCCGCACATAGATATAAAATCCCCTGCTATTCGAGGCTCAACTACTGTGTGATGATGTAGGTGAGCAGGAGACTTGCATGCATTAGATTCCCTAAAACACAGGGAACAACTGTTCTATTATTGGACAACTGAATTAAGATGACTGTGCTTATCCATGTTCGGAGATTTCGCGATCAATCTTCATTTGTTTGGATAATTCTCTAGTAGCATGCCCATATCGACGCGATATACATATAAAGCCGCTTGCCGAGGTATGCGAAACATCGTTCTCATTGTTCAGCCGAACTTTTGCCCTCCGATTTTATTGGCTGGCGAACTTGTCGCGTTGCGTGTGTATCACACGAAGGGAGCCATTACGATTTACTCTGCCCTGGTGAGCGCGCGTGACTTTGCTCGCGTAACTTTGTAGCTACGTACTTTATTTCCTCTGTTGTTTGTAGGTTCGTTTGTTGCTGATCATTTTAACTAACGTCATATTTAGACAGACATTTCGGCAGACAAGTAGAAAACCTATTCCTCAGATGCCATACCTGCGGCGTCCAAACGTAACGGTAAGACGGTCCCATTAATTATGACGCTCTTTAGCTGCCGGAAAAACAAACGCCCAGAGAAACGGGAATGTCCTAAGCTCAATGAATGGAGCGAACACCAAACTAAATATCCTGGCCAGGCGTCAGCTACCACCCGTCGTGAAAGCTGAAATACAGACGATTTTGTGAAACACATTCAATTCAGTATTCGAAGATGATATTGCCCTCAATGACCGTAAGAAGACCCTCATGCTGATCAAAGTTGTACGAACTGATTACAAGTGCCTTGCAACATATCCGACTTAAGTTGCCCCACACAGACCTTTACATAAGAAGGGAGAGACGGGAGCATGTGGATCTCTATGATTTGGTTGCCTGTTTCATCAGATGCCTAGAGCGGATCCTGGACGCGGCATTTAAAAGGCTAAAAAGTAGTCAAACAGTCTACACAGTAAACGCTAAGCCAGAATACATATATACACAACATATGTCTAACTTACAGAACAAGTAGCCGCATCGTCTACTTCAAACTAATACGTGACTGTGCCTAGTGAACACCGATTGTTTTTATCGCATATGCTATTTTTGTATGCTACTCTCCTGAGTAAAAACATATAAATAACTAGCTGGACCTGGCCACATGTTGCTGTGGCTCAGTCTGATGATATGGAGAGACGGAAAAAGAGGAAGGGAGCGCGTTTCCAACATGTTTAATTTCATAATGCCTGTGGGTATGCAATATTTTCTGTCGTTGCGTTGTCTGCACAGGTATATAGATTGTCTTGTTCGCCGACTCTGGAGCATGTAACATGTTGTTAGCCACGTGAGAGGCAATCCGTTTGCAGATCCAAGCCGCACAATTCGAAAAACTGATCATGAGCTTTTTGATGCTGATTACAAACGCCAATCATATCCGGAATTGCAGTCGCCTAAATTAAAACAGCGTGTCATCTGAAATCAGAGGATGGGGAAATAAGGGCATGTTCACCGTTGAAAGGTTCCGTCTAGATAGTTGGTTCAACGACGCTACTCAGTACATGTATTACTGCAAGGCGCGTGCCGCTGCAAAGCTTCGGCTGGTTGATATTTCACAGCATAGTATTCAACACACCGATTTTCAAGTAACAATAACGATAATAATTTTATTTAATTCCAGTTTACAGATACTGTCAGGGAAGCCTTCAACACAAGTCTGGCCGGCAGTGAAAAAAACTCCTGTCGAAAAGGAATAAAAATAAATTTGTTGGTGGTTTTCATGGCTTGTGGGGTTGAGGAGAAAAAAAACTGCTGGCCATGACATGACGACAGTCAACAAAGGGAAAGGCAGCAATGGATCGGATATTATTAGTCGCCCATTCTCTTCATGAATTTGCGGTTAGTCCAAATAGAAGCACCTAAGAACAGCTGTCACTTTTGGCCAAAGAAACTGTCCCCGGTAAGACTGGCCATAGTGATCAGAGACCACAAACGCCATCGCTAAGGTACGGTTGACCAGTGGATTCAGCACCAAAAATTTTTTGGGAGCTTTTCTGAATGCAAAAAAAGGATACTATTTCTCTTATATAAAGAATAATGTTGCAGAGTTCACATTCTTGTGTAGTTTATTCCAAATAGCAATTGCATTTATAGGGAAGAACTCACGATATTGTAAAGCACGTGTCAGGAAAAGATATAAAAAGACCTCACTATGACTGTTACGTCGGGGGTGAACATGATGTCTTAGAGTAGTGAGTGGGTTAAAGGTACGATTATATAAAAGCTTAAATAGCAAAAGTAGTCCCTTTTGTAGTCTACGAAACCATAAAGGATCAAGGCCTGTAGCCTGACAACGTTCTTGGTAAGACAAATGTCGGTGTTCTGGGGTTAAAATTCTCTTGGTAAAAAAGTTTTGAACGGATTCTATTTCCTTACGCTCAGTAGCACGTATGAGGCTAAATAAAAACTAACAGTATTCCAGGCCAGGTAGAACATACATGCTATAAAGGCGCCTTCTAATTTCACTAGTTTTATACTTTCGGAGAATAAACCCGATCGTTCTACGTGCTCTGGAGTCTATCAAAGCGCATTGCTCCGAGAGATTGAGGCTCTTGGAGTATGATGAGCCCAGATTCTGAATAACCCCAAGCACATTACTGGCGTGACTGTCAATACATAGTTGAGGTTGGCGGTCGTCACCAACCAATATGACTGAGCATTTATGTCACGTGAGAGAAAGGCTCCATGTGTGGCATCACTGGGCAAAGGCCTGCATGTCGTTCTTTAGGAGGTCGAGCAACCTTAAGAAAGAAAACACTAGAGAGCACAAACCGTGGAGAAAATACTGCGTCACTAGACAAGCTGAATGCTTCAACACGTACAAGACACAGAGGAACAAACTGAGGAAGCTGGTAATGAAGACGCGGCGGGAATTCGAGAAGAACTTGCTACAAAAAGCAACGCAGAACACAAAATTACTCTACAGCTACTTCCGACGAAGTACAAGGAACAGGCACCAAATCCCCTTGATAAAGACTACTTATGGCGTTGAGATCGCAGATAGGAGGGATAAAGCTGCGTATTTTTCACAGTTTTTCCAATCAGTCTACACAAACGAGGCAAGGTTCTTTCCTCCCTCCACAGAAGAACTGCCGACTCCAAGCGTCAGTGATATACTCTTCACAGAAGGCATTGTCCGAAGAGAATTAGAGGCATTTAACGAATCGAAGTCGCCAGAACCAGAAAAGATTCCTCCCAAACTTCTGAAGGAACTTGCCAGTGAGCTCTCTGTGCCTTTGTCGATGCTCTTTCAAACGTCTTTTGACACTGGAACACTTTCTGTCGATAGGAAGCTGGCGCATATTACTCCGCTACACAAAGGAGGTAACAGGGCAGCGACGACAAATTACAGGCCCATAAGCTTGACATGCATTCTCTGCAAAGTTATGGAGTCATAAAGAGTGAACTGATGCAATTCCCGGAAGTTCACGGCCTGATATCGAACTGCCAGCATGGGTTCCGGAAAGTAAGATGCCGCACGACAAACTTGCTGCAATCTCTCCAGAGCTGCGCCCGAGCTCTTGAGGAAAGGCACGCGGTCCACGTAGACTTCATCGACTTCCAGAAGGCGTTCGACGCCGCACCACATCAGAGGCTCTTATTTAAACGGAAAAAAAATAGGGATCGGTGGCAACTTCCTCAAATGTATTGAAAACTTCCTTTTGGGTCGACACCAGGTTGTGTGCATCGGTCAAGGGAAATCAGATCCTACTGTGGTCAAGAGTGGTGTCCCACAGGGTTCTGTATTGGGACCCATTTTGTTCCTTATATACGTGGACGGTGCAGCAAGAGCTTTAGACTGTGAAGTAGCAATGTTTGCCGATGACATGAAGATATGGATTGTAATTCGGGGTCCTGCCGATGAAGACAGACTGCAGATGAACCTAAATCGGTTGGAGGAGTGGTCAAACCGTTGGCTCCTGTGGTTCAACGTTGGTAAATGTAGCATACTTCGCCTAGACAACACAGCCATATTTGCCAGCACAAGAGACTACTTTCTGGGCGGTGCAGCCCTACAAGAGGTCGAAGCCCAAAGGGACCTCGGTGTGCTGACGACGGGTTCCCTAAAACCATCCCCCCACTGTTCGAGGGTGGCAAAAAGCGCAATGTCCGTACTGTACGCCATCAAGCGTGCGTTTATAGACTTTGACGAAGAAGCTTTCTCTAAGACATTCGGAACATTCGTCCGGCCTCATTTAGAGTATGACATACAAGCTTGGAGGCCGTGGGCTGTTGAGGACCAAAACTGCCTCAAAAGAGTCCAGAAGAGAGCCACGAAGATGGTTAGGGGTCAAAGCTCCATTCCTTATGCATCCCGCCTAGAAAATCTGAACCTCTTTCCTTTGAGTTACAGGCAACTTCGCGGAGATCTCTTGCAAGCCTTCCGCATTGTAAAGGGGTTGAATCGCAGTCTGGCCTTCGAAGATCTTTTTGAATTTGCTACCACGACCAACCTCCGAGGTCACCCGTTAAAACTGCGCACTCAGCAGGCACGGCTGGATGTGCGGAAGTTCTCCTTCTCGGTTCGGGTGGTCTGACCATGGAATGAGCTTCCCGCAGATGTTGTGATGTCACCATCTATACAAATTTTTAAGAAGAATCTGGCCATATTTATGTTCCGAAATGACCAAGAGCGATGAGAAGTCGAGCTCACCCCTGTAACTCCTTTTCATTTTGTCCCACCATTATGGGCGTGTTCGAACTATTTCAGCCCAGAACATCTATCTGTACATCACACATTTTACGTTGCAAATAGGGCACTCAAAGGCTTACGCCTATTTCCCTCAATAAACTGAACTGAACTGAACTGTCGGCTTGCACTTCTATGCAACTTTCAGATCATCGGCATACATGAAAGGCCTACCATTCTGAAATAAATCTGGTACATCATTAACAAAAAGGCAATTAAAAGCGGGCCGAGTACACTACCCTGAGTGACTCCGCTCCTCACACGTGTGGGGGTGGAGATAGTATTAGAAATTTTAACGCGTTGTGTACGAGTGCCCAGATAAGAGGATATAAGATCCAAAAGTTTGCCACCTATTCCGAAAGAGGACAGTTTCAAGAGAAGAAAAGCATAGTCAACAGAATCAAAAGCCTTAGTGAAATCGAAATATAATGTTTAAAGTGCAAAACCATTGTCCCTAGATTGGAGGGCATAGTCAAAAAAGAGAGTTGACAGGTGTCACAAGATCGAGCTCTGAGAAATCCATGCTGAGCAGCACTCAGCAAGTTATTCACTGTTAAGTGGCACATCATCTTATCCTTCTTCAGTGTCTCTAAGATCTTCGAAACTGCGGAGAGGGTGTTCATTGGCCGAACGTCATCAAATGACCTAGATTGGCCATGCTTGGGAATGGGCAAAATGTGTGATCCCTTCAACAAGGTAGAATAAGTTTCACTTTCAAGAACAAGATTAAATATATTTCTTAAGAGGGATGGGAAAATTGTATTTGCATCGGCTTTTGAAATGCTCACTGGGACACCATCAGGTCCTGGGCTATGAGATTGACGAAGACGCCGAATCGCAACAGGCACATCTCGCAGATTGAAAGTTGTGTTTTCTAGAACTGCCCCAGTCAGTGTCTGAATGGTTTGAAGCGGAGTGGTCCAGTCTTCAGTAAACGTTTTGGACAGGAAAGCATTGAAGTTATCAGCGGTTAACTAGGCATCAACTTTAGGATTTTCGAAAGCGCCTCGTAGGGTGGGATGCTGCGCCCTTCTGTGAGTTCGTACTTTTTGGGAGAAAAGTCTCAAGACATTTAGTGAACGGTTTTCAATGAACTGAACGTATTCAAGTAGCTGTTTTTCTTTAGACAATCTCTTAGCTTACTCAAGAATACCACAAATCAAGGACAGATCAGAAACGTCGTTCTGAAGATGGAATCGACGAGAAGGTCTGCGCAACCTGCGACGAAAGGGTGACGGTGGGAAAACCTCATAGCAAAAATTTATTATTTTCTTACGGGGGACAAAAAAAGTAAGCGTATCCTACATTTCGTGCAGTCTTGCAGTGCAAACATTTACATCCGAACTAAGGAAGAAATCAGTCCAGTCATAGGAATTAAGGTGTGTTAATACTTCGATCGAGCGAGTTGGTCGGAAACCGCGGAAAAGTTATACTTTGGGAACAACGTTCTTTCAGCCTCGAGTTCCAACTTTGAAACAACTATATCATGGTCTAAGCCCACGAGTGGACCGAGGGATGAAACTGACGATGGCATGCAGCCTCTGCAAAAAAATTAGATCAAGTATGCCTGCTCCTCATATGCGAAAATCGACAACCTGACTAATGACAACTGACTAATGATTACTTGAAAAGGGCAAAATCTAAGTGGACAGATGCTCGAAGGCCATTCCAATTCGAGGACCTTTAAGTCTCTAGAGGCTTTGTTAATATCGAAGGTAGATTCTGAAAATGATTTAAAGATCTAACAAAGTCTTACACCGTTATCGGATGCTGAGTAAGGAAGATCATAAATGCAACTAAACATGGCCGTTCCTTATAGCTGGAGAGCGCCAGTTGCGAGACAGGATTTTATATAGAAATAAGGAACATTCAAGTAGCATGGAAAATGCTTTAGGGAGGATCTAACACGGTATACGCAAATGCTACCATGTGTACGTAACCGGTCTTGACGGTGGAGAGTAAGAAATAAAAGGATGTACAGATGATCCGATGATGCATATGGTACCCGACGTCGTCTCGGAGTTGACAGCTTTTGTTTGAGCAACTCGTTTGAAACAGACGTAGCAGCTAACGATAGGGTGGCTATTGTCAGCCTCTACCACCTAAATTTAGATTTGAATACGTGAGTTTCAATCCAGTATTTTAGAAATAACTAGTTCTGTCTTTTAAACTGTTGGCACTTTGATAGTCGACAAAGAACGGTTATAGGGGAGATCTAAAGGATTTGTAAATACAATTTCGGATAGTGGAATCAAGTGTAAGTCAAAGAAGGGGAAAGATCATTTTGTATTTAATGCAGAAAGAGTGGCGGATGAAAGGAAAACAGAGGCTGGCCATGCAAATTAAGTGGAGGAGGACCGAAGTGGGATCGATAGCAAATAAAGTGGTGAGATTGGGAGGAGAAATTGGTATGACGAATAACGATAAATTGAAGGCAAAATTGAACAGATGGGGTCTCAGGACTTTACCTTACAACTGCCGACTTAGTGAACTTAAACTTTTCCTCTTGTGTACAGGCAGATTCAAGAAGATCTCATACAGTCGCATCGGATATTGAGGAACCGGGAATGTGCCCTAAACTCCGACGATTTCTTCACCCTGGCCACAACAACAAACCTGCGTGGGAACTTCCTAAAACTTAGAGGATCCCGATGTCGCCTGGACGTTCGCAAATACTGTTTTTTACAGCGAGTCGTCGGTGTCTGGAACGGGTTTCCCGAGGACGTAATAATGGCGGATATCACGGAAACGCTCAAGCAAAGACTCCAGGCATATTTGCTTGGACAATACCGCTTGTCTGGACAGAACAGCTCTGTCGTGCCAAACCAACGCCTTGCATACAAATACTGCTAATGCGGATGACTGTCATTCCATTATACCGAAATCATCTACGACTGAATGTCCTCAAGTGTTGGTCCTGCATTTTCAACAAAGAGTGTTCTGTTGAGTGCATATATTACTGACAACATTTAAGTACCGTGTTTATTCAAAGTTAGATATTGAATTTACCGTTTAGAATAGGGTTCTCAAAGACAATGCCTATTAATCTTAGAATATACTGACCTATACTGACCTAAAACGAGTTCCGTTGCAAAGCCTAATAAACTGAAAAGATGGTCATAATTAAATAAGTAATAATAAAGATGCTGTGATAATCACTTAAACATTAAGGCGGTCAAGTTCATCAAAAGTAAATTTTCAATTATCCACCCTCCGACATCGATAGCAATATCGGTTTGGATGAAACAGTGACGGTCAAAGCGGCCAATGAATGCAATAACGGCTCACTTTGTTGAGGACGTCCACCCAGTGGACGTCATCCAAACATCCCGATACATCTATAAAGTGCCGGTAGGACACTCTAAATTCCTGCGCCAGCAGATACTTGCGACGGCAGACACACAGTTTGCAAATCCAGCCCTGCGCTCGCCGAAAAGGCCTTCAACTTACCCTGGGTCCAGATTAGCCCAATATGTGCGTTCCCGCACTTTGTCGCATTGTACAACAGCAGCGGGACGTAAGCAGAGTCCCCTGCCGGTCATTCTTCCCTCCCCAAGCCCCGACAGGGCCGGTATGTCTAAACGTTCGCGGTCCCTTCCTACACAATTGCTGTTCATTGGCTGTTTCGGTTTTTGCTGCTTCACTGTTTTAAATTGCTGTGGATGCTGGAGGATGAATTATCGGAAACTTCTGTTTACCGTAATTATTTATAAGGTAAACTTCATTTATAGTGGGATAGTCTCGGAATATTTAACAGAAAAGTATGGGGAGCTTAGATGAAATGTACAGGCTATCGTTCTAAGTGATACAGAGAGTGAGGTGAAAGTTGCTTTCAGCCCTACGAGAGTCCTAATTACTGATAAACCTGTCACTCATTGAGCAGCAAACGAAGGGCTTGAGTGGGTGGAAGGAGTGCAAAGGTTATTAAGTGAAGGGATCACGAAGCTGGACTTCTGACAACCACGATGAACGGATTTTTCGAATTTATCAAAATTGCAACAGAGGTGGTGTATATTTGGCTTAGAACCTGATGGTCTGTTTGAGAGGCGACACATAATTTTGCGGTCCATCTGGGTAGGGAAATGAATAAGGAGATATTTTGAGACAACCTCGAATGTCAATGAAAATTAAACTCAAATAAATGGACTTCGATTTGCTTCATCTTCGCGATTTTACTACTGAACTTGTATCTGCAAAGAAAGTCAAAAAACCTCAACTGACGGTCTACTTCCCGGGGCTTTACCCGAGAGGAATTTAAAATTATTTTTCCTGTCCGTCGCAGTCGCATACGTACCAGATGAACAAAAAATCAAGACGCGTGCAGTCCTCTGAGTTAATGGATAAAACATGGCTGTGTAATCGTTTGCCAAGAACGGAAATAAGTGAACCGAACCTCAAAATAAAATAATTTCATTTATACAGTCTGGGTTAATTAAACTCATCGCATGAACCGGGCTGAACAATGAGACATTTATCCAGTGAAGAGGTCTTTAATGCAGACGCAACAGAATTCGAAGTTCAAAGGCACAGTGGCCGTCAATTTCGGATAAAGTAACGTCGCTAGAACAAGAAATTTTGCTAGGAAAACAAGTCCAGTAAGACATCCGGACCCCACTGGCATCTAATTCTTTAAGCTAAAAGGGGGGTGGACAAAGTTCTGCCAATCGCTATCGAATCCTCTTTCTTATTTTTGCTGGAAAAGTTTGCTCATTTTATCCAGACCAACAAATATAGCAAGAATTTCTTCAAGGAACTCATATAGGATTAAAGATACACGGTCAAACAACAAGCAAAGAAAGGCATATAGAAACAAATATGAGTATCCATACTATTCTGAAAATTTTATGAAGACCTTCGGCATGGCGGGCAGACACGAGCTACGGGGAAATAAGAACGAATTTCGGGCATTCCGGAACTTTCGTGCAAGTGGACAGAAAATAACGCCACGACGTCATGATCTGCATCGTCCCTGCCAGCACCAGCCCCACCTAGCCCCGCCTGGCCCCCTCAATAATGGCGAGGCTAGAGGGGGCCAGGAGGGGGCTAGGCGGGGCTGTGGAGGGGGCTGTGGCGGGGCATGCAACGCGATAGCCCCGCCTAGCCCCGCCAGCGAAAAAAAAATGCGCAGGGGACGCCACATCCCAGCCCACTTTTGGCACCACTTTAAAATATCGTCCCGATTGTCAAATATAGGAATTAATAACACACACAGATTGTAAACCGGTGGACAAATAAGAGTTTACGCAATGAGGGACTTAAACAAAACCTCAATATATTGTGCTCATCCGCAGCTACATTCAGTGGGCGTAAACGGATGCTTTCTCCATGGTTTATAAGCCAATTTTGATAAATGAGATCCTTTAAATTCCAAAGAAGGTACAATAAGTGGTGCTTTTGGAACATATCTTTCGATGCAAATACGCTTCAAAAGGCTTCAATCCAGAGGGGGCTCTGGCCCCGCCCAGCCCCCTCCAGCCCCGCCTATGAAGGGGCCATGTGCTGGCAGGGGTGAAATCTTGGCCGATTTCGTAAACATTCGCGGCAACGAATGTGATGAAGTTGAGTTGTGCACCTCCGTGATATTCTTTGCAATTTTATGGACATTTATGATGTGAAGAACCGGGAATCCATGTCTACTGCTGAAACCACAGAAAGCATTTTTCTGTCTACCCTGTGTATTTCGTCCCAAAAATCTGCAAAATCAAACAAAACTTCTTTCACTTCGCTAACGACTACTTATGGTGTCTAGTAGACCTCTGAAAACAAAGGACCTTGTCTACTATTCGGCAATTAAATACCATCCAACCTGACTGGCCGCCTTCAAAGCGGACACTGACGTGGCCTCGCTCAACATACTCAAAAGCCTGTCCCAGCGTCACTAACCATGCGTCTACAGCCTGGATCCCAATCTGCCATAACTTCCTCTTTCCCTATTTTGTCATAAAGTAATATTCTCCTCTACCGTCCAACTTCTCTCCTTTCTACTCGAGACCGGATCTAAAGGTCTTAGTGTGTTACAGAGGACGGGAATAGTGCGGCGCCACGGCCTATGACGGAACGACGAAGCAACCACGCACCGTGCAGCGGGTCGGGCCAGCCACGGCATGTTAACTCGGAAGGACAATTATCGTGCGCTGCGGTATCGAGCACATGTGATGGCTTTTCTCATGCGTGCGAACCAATCACTGGCTGGTCGGATGCTCGAGACTCTTCGCGGGGTAATTCTCGTGCACTCTTTGGCCAATCCGCGACCGACGCGCCATAGGCAGGACTGTTTTTGAACGCTCCCGACGGCTGGCACACCACTGGCCGGGATGTCGCGGAACACACAGGGGCCAACATACATAGGGCGTCTTTCTGACGAGTGGGAATCCCTCGTGTTCTTAGGCTGTCAAAAAAGTGCTTGTTCTCCAAGCCGGCTCTCTTTCTGTTCCACCTTTCTGCTGAGTCATGCCATGGCTCCATCTGTCACGATAACATAATCACCGATGATATTAGCAATTTACACAATATATAGGGAAAATCATGAGCGTTAGGCAACTGCCTAACAATCGGCCGTATTGCGAAATCAAGATCTTCTTGATTAAACTCATTCATGTTCACGTTCACATACCTAACCTGGTTTCTTAAAGGAATGCTGCCGCCGCTGTTTATACCGCTCATACCTCCGACCCCAGAACTCCACCCACAACGAGTGGACCGCGCCGACTGTGGTTCCAAGGGGATGCTCGATGTCAGACACGTGAATTCTGGGTCCGCATACGTTGATACAGGAGGACTTTGCTTAATATTTCTGGTTGCCGCGAAAGATAACTAAAACTCGATTATGCTCACAATGTGCAACAGGAATAAGAAAATTCTAGCAATTCACACGGTTGGTAGATATGACGATGGTCGAATGTTAGCAGGTCTTGTTGAGGAAAGGCGGGTGACAAATGGGTCGACTACGTCCGTTGACATGCGTTTTCACATTTTGTGGGATCCCACAATTCCCAGTAGTAGTAGTAGTAGTAGTAGTAGTAGTAGTAGTAGTAGTAGTAGTAGAAGTAGTAGTAGTAGGAGTAGTATTAGTGGTAGTAGGGGTAGTAGTAGTAGTAGTAGTAGTAGTAGTAGTAGTAGTAGTAGTAGTAGTAGTAGTAGTAGTAGTAGTAGCAGTAGTAATGGTAGCATTAGCAGTGGCCGTAGTGGTGGTTGTTTTGTAGGAGTAGTGATGGCGGTAGTAATAATAATAATAATAGCGATCACTCCGCAGAGACCGATGAACTCGTATATCTCAACAAGAATTATATAAATACAAAAGTCACGAAAGTAACAATGTAACGGAAGGATCAGGCGACTTTGCTGGACAGTAGGTGTCCGACAAGAAACCTTTCCGCACCAGTAGTGTTACTGTTGTTCAATCCTCACGCGAAGATAAAGGACGCACAGGGCAGTCACCAGGACCACGCAGACGGCAGCCATCAGAAGTAGCGTCTTTACCAGATAGATATAAGAGTCCAGCGAGTTTGGACAACTGAAGGTGGAAAAAATAAAAGCTTATTAGTAAGACATATATTTTGGAGATATCCGCAAGCTGACTTAAGTGGTCTTATTTAGTCAAACTTGGCATCCGGGGCAGTTGTGAGGGACAGTCATATCGAGCTTCTTTAGAGGACAAAAATGATAAGAATGCACTCAAACAGTGAAACTTACTTAAACTCGTTTAAGTAGTAACTATTACCCTGTGATGCAAACTAGGGAACTAGGAACTCACACAAACCAGCAGATCGATTTAATTCCCGGTCGATGTTTTTCTGATCGTGATAATTTGTATTTTCATGGTCTACACCATTAAACAGCGTCTTTAAAGATAAAAAACTCAGGCTTGAGACGCTACGTTTAAAACTGTTGCTAAGCGTTCGGTCGGTAACGAAGGCGCAAGTACTGCATAAGCCCTTCAGGGTTTCCATTAGGACCGCAAAGAATAACCGTATTGATAGAAAATCGTATTTATGAACGCGTGGAAGACAACTGCGACCATGCATTATTACAACGCGCTGACAGTCGTAACTTAGAAGGCTGGCAACTTTTGTGGCCAGAAAGTTCTCATGAGAGTATTTTGGAATGACTGGGCGATTATTTGTCTGACCGCAGGGGTTTCATCTCAGTGTTGTCTCTGTGTCGCACTCATTCATGTGAGATGCGAGCCACTCTTAAAGATGCGTGGTTCGACCGTCGATTTCGACGATGTCCACCGTGTGTCCCACAGACTGCATTGTGGGAGCAGGGACGGTGACTTACGCAGGGGTTTATAGTGCCGGTAGACTTGCGTAGCATCTAATTACACTCTCACCTCCTCCCCCGCCTGAGCCCGGTGTCAAGACAGAGTCAAGAAGACCGGAGACGAGGGAGGCCGCAGGTGGATGGCTCGGACGTATACTCGCCTTGGCGCTCCACTCCGCACCCCCTGGTCCACACAAAAATGACCAGGATTTCGACCACAAAACAATGGGGTGGCGGCAGTGGTCCAGTTGAGCGACGAATGCCGACAACAGGGTCCGCCAGCGCACCCCGCAAATGTTGGCATTTGTTATTGCGCACAGATAACGCCTGCCAGAGTTCGATGTGGCCCCCGTGTTGGTCCAGCGCATCTAACACGTGGCCCGTTTAGAGGGCACAAGATGCCTGGTACAGGTAGGGGCGACCAGCTCATGCGTAGTGCGCGTCCCACCGTCTAGACATCGCCTTACAAATGAAGCGAGGTGAATGTGGGTAGAGGGGTGTGGTAGATGGCCCCACAAATCCGCCTCACTACAAAGTAACTCATGCGCGAGTCGTCGATACTGCGCTCAGTTCGTGGGATACGCGGCGGGGTCGTCTCTTGCGCCCACTGCACTGCCATTGTTCTTTACAAATGAGAGTTAATGGAATTTCAGCCACCTCACTTTAAGCCATTCATATCATCTTTGGCGAGGTATTCAGTCCTCGCTTGCTTAGACAGGAACTGGAAGTGACCTTATGTAAAGTTTCTTGACGTTTCGCAATCGTTGAAAATAACAGGGAAAACGTCGTAGTACGTGATCGTGCAGATATCAAGGTGAAATAGTCAGGGCCCGTCAGTGTACCCTGCCCCACCACTAGACACCTTGACTCAATTCACCCGGTGGGAAGTGGTGGTGGGGGGGAGGCGGAAGAGAGGCCAGGCAACGGTATAGAGATGGACCCCACTTAACTGTCAGCAGGCTGTGACTGATTTATGGTAAAGGGAGTTTTATGGGTGGGGCAATGCGCAAGGCAGTGAGCTGACAGAATAAAAGAAAACACAAGAATTGCCTGAATGTATGTCGAAATCTCAGCCTATGCCATTATACGACAACGGAAGTGATAATAGTAATGAAAAGAGAAGCAAAAAGAAAATTTCACAAAAAAACGGATTATGAATTAAGGTGTGAGGTCGTGGAAAGTAATGGCAGTGTAACTTCTGCAACAGCCAGCAAATATATGTCAAGATGGGATCCCATATGACACGATCAACAGTCTGCTGACAGTTAAGTGGGGTCCATCTCTATACCGTTGCCAGAGGCCACAATAGAAACTGATGCTGTGCAAACCCGCATTATGGTTAAAACAATATTCAAGCCTCCCCTGGGGGATAGTGCTGAACCACGCCAAGTGCAACGGAGAGACTAGAGGTTGAGGACGCTCACTGGTCGTTCTTACGGAACTCCCTCGTTGCGTTGTGCCTTACGGGAAATAAACTTGACAGGTCACTGAGTCTAACCGAAAGGTATCCTTTTTAGCTTCAGTTTCAGACTTTTTATTATAAGCTATTTAAGGCAGTCTTTCGAAATATACGCTTTGTACAAGATAATATTGCCAAAATAACAGTCGACAATCATTTCTTTAGCAGGGGTAATTTATAGGTGTATCTCATGAATCCTATATTGCCTTCGAAAGAGAAAACAACCCACCAAACCAACCGTATTAATGGAGTGAACTAGCGACTAAATATAGATATCCACAAAAAATGCGCACATATGTTAGCAGAATTATTTACTGCTGACGAATAATGCGAGAAGACATTTTACACCCTGCCCCTATTTATACTTTTAAAACAAATAGACCTCGCTTAATTCGGCGTAATTCGGTGAGTAGTTGACAACCAACTCTATAGACAAATTAACGGCGTAGCTATGGGCTCGCCTCTTGGACCTCTCTTAGCCGACGTCTTTATTGGTAAGCTGAAGAGATTTCAACCAAGCGATAAGATCGACAGGCTTAAACATTACGGTCACTGCGTTGATGATATCTTTGCAATTACCATCACAGAAACCGACGTTTCTATCATCTTAAATGCCTTAAATCGACTAAATTCACGTTACAGATTGAATCGATCGGTTCGCATTCTTTCTTAGATGGCCTTCTGGCAAAGGTATCGACGAGGATCCCACTTAATTGTTAGAAGACTGTGGATCGTGCAATACGTGATTTATGTTCAATGGAGTTTTATGTGTGAGGTTGCATGCTAGACGGTAAGCTGACAAAATAAAAGAAAACACAAAAATTGTCTGAATTTATGCCGAAAGTCTTATCCTACGCTATTGTACGACAAAGAAATGAGGATAGTAATGAAACGAGTAGCAAAAAGTATACTTCACACATTACGGATTTTGAGTCCGGATGTGAGGGCATGGTAAGTAATCGTTGTTGACGGTGCACTTTCTGCAACAGCCTGCAAATGTATGCCAAAGTAAAAACCCCATACGACACGATCCACAGTCTATTGTCATTTAAGTGGGGCCCCTCTATACCGTTGCCAGAGGCCACAATAGAAATTGATGCTGTGCAAACCCACATCATGGTTTAAACAATATATAATTCTCCCCTGGGGGGATAACTTTCGTCCACACGAAGTGCAACGGACAGACTAAAGGTTGGAGGCGCTCATCGATTATTCTTACGGAACTCACTCGTTCTCTTGTGCCTTACGGGCTCTCTCTCTCTCGAGCCCAACCAGCAGCCGCATAGCGGCGCATGGTATAGGCGGTGTGTTATTACCGACAAAGCCCGCAAGGCACAACGGAACGAGTGAGTTCCGTATGAACGATCGGTGAGCCACCCCTACCATTGTATATTCCCGATCGAAAATCGACAGGACAACGTGCTCGTGGCCCAGTGGTTAGAGGCGATGGACTTCTAAACCAACAGGTTGCGAGTTCGAGGCTCGAGTGTTTCCATACTTCGGGGTTGAGTATGACTGGCCGACGACGGCTAATAAGCCAGAAATGGTCATTCCAGTCTCCCTTGTCTTCGTCGATAATAACACACTGACTGGAGGTTCTCACGTACAGCGCCTTGCAGAGCTGTCTATCACGATCGTTGCCAGCGCAGAGCCCCTGATCAGCCATTCCGGTCACGTTAACCCGACACTTGCGTACCCGCGTGCGCCAACCAATGCCGGTGCAGACCTCGGCTGAACAACTACCCCAGGACTCCCAGGGCAACCTGTCGGGCGGGGGGCGGGGGAAAGAGGAGAGGAAATAAAAAGTAAGGCGAAGGAACAAAAGCGAAGGTAAAACTGCAAATTCTACCGAACCAGTTGTCCAAGAAGGGTATGATAAATTTAAATGACCCTCTAAACCAGACAAAGGAATGCCAACGCCACTCTCAAAACAAAACGCTCCTGTATCTTGACCTCAAAAATAACTGAAATATGAAAGTAAAGCGTTGCCCTTATCATGACGACCCAAACCCTACCACGAAATCTACCTCTGCAGTTGGCATTAACCCCCTACCTTAACCCTAAACTTGGGCCTGGCTTTAAAGCTAGCCTTAAACTCAGTCCCTAGCCTTAAACCTGGCCCTTAATATACTGGAAGTTGGCTAAAAGCCACCCGTATTGGAGGCGGTTCCTCTTCTCATGTCCTGATTAGAGGGTCATATAAGTCAGTTCTGCCCTCAAGGGCCCGTGAGCGTCTCCGCTAGGGGGAGGCCTCAAGCTACTGACTCCAGAAGATTTGTGTGTGTGGCTTTTCTTCGGAAATAATGACAGAAGAAGGAGGTATTGCAATTCAGTCACGCCAAAAACCAACTTACCAGGTGCGAATATCAGGCTGATCACAGAATCTACCATGCCACCCCATCTGACAAACGCAGATAAATGAAAGCTCATCCTTGGAGGCGACACAGGTTCCTCGTCGGCAAATGACCTGATTAGTAAAAATTAAAAAACTGGCATAAGTTTCTAAGCGAACTGGATGCTCAAACGGTTGATGGGCATTTTGCAATTACCTGAATGGCACGCGGTGCAGCGTGCACACCAAAAAGGAAACTTAACGGCATAAAAGTCACATTGGGGCAGAGGTGCACCTGGAGGATGACTTGGATATAACCTGCCATATGTAGTTAGTTGCAGGACTAGGAGTTGCGTCGTTAATTTTGAAATCGGCGGGCGCTTGTCCGAGACAAAGGGAATCAAGGAAAAGGCGGTACTATGCGACCCAACTTTTTACATTACTTATTGATAGCTACTGATTCAAACGAAAGTAGTGTTGTTTAGTTTTAATACAATGTTTGTCTTTTTTCCAGACGACATATAATTTCGCTTATATTTCGGTTGGTTTATACGCTAATGTGGCATACTTTACCTTTTCCGGCCACCTTGATGGCTTCCTGTGTTCCGCTGTTCTGCATCATTATGTCGTGCCATCGGGTCAACGATCCGACTTTACACTAACGGCGTACGTCAACGTCATTCGTCCTTGAGTTTCTATCGTCTCTTTCGTTGACTTGATCTCTGCATTTGGCTTCCCTTTGTGCAGGCGCTGTACTTAGCTCCCTTTGTTTTTTGATGTTAAATTTCCCTAACATTAAATTTTCGGGGTCGCTTTCAAGGTCTTGCACGGATCTTTTTGGACCTATTCCCGAAATTAGGACATTGTTCCAAAACTTCACCCCTGACCTCACAAACCGGTCTGGTCGGTCACTTGCGAATCCATCGCACTGTGACCGGTATACCAGCGTCTAGAGCTTCGACATACGCCTACTGCACCCACCTCTACTGCCCGCACTGTGCACGCACATCTACTCATCGCATAGGCCTGTTTGGCCACTTGTGCATCCACGAACGCGGAGCTCATCGCATTACCGACACCCCAAACGCACTCTGCATACTCGACAACGCTCTTATAGCCGGCACTCACAACTCCCCACTTACTAGCATGGCCACGTATAACAGCCTTACCGCTCCAACTGATTCTACAGCTCCGAACCCATCATGCCCTCACAGCGGCCACACGTATAAGTCGCGCATCGGTCTGACCGGTCACTTGCGGATCCACCTCACATAGACTGGTGATCTGGTGTCAGGAGCACGAACAAACAGCCACGGCACCCTCCTCAACTGTCCATACCTTCCACGCATATTAATTCACTGCATGGGGTTATCAAGTCCCAGTTATCTTCATGAAAACCTGTGATGAATCACCACAAACACGACCACACCACCAGGCATTCTCCCACCAACATATACACTCCTCAAAAGTCCCACATCACTCGCACTTCTCAGGCAAGTTGAAATTGTGATTTCTAATTACTTTCTCCGCGCGGCTCCTCTGTCGCATGTGAGATCCGCGGGCTCTATCCCCCTTATGTGTGAAATCCAGGTGTGTACGTTTAAGGGGGCCAGGTCGTGCATTTGGTACGCCCTGACGAGCTCTCTCTAACTCTGTCAGCTACTAAGCCCATTCCCTGCACCAGACATCTGGTCGATTCAGACAGTGGCTGGGGCCTGGACATTGAAAAAGAAAGGGAGGCAGTCAACTAAGCGCATTTTCCTCACTATAAACAAACCGACAGGCTTGAAGTTATCACGGTGTGCTAAAAGCCGCCACTTGGAAGGTTTCCAACTGACGGAATAAATCAGACCTCACAGTCGACCCAGCAGGTGTTTGAGTGAAGTGGCGGACAGATGGACAGAGAGTCGGACTGCAGTGGCTGCATCCTAATGTGCCCTCTTTGAGACTCCCGGTCCTTGAGGTAAAAGCCGGATTCGGAGGCACGCCCAGGGATGGCTCCGGCAGCGCCAACCACCTGCGCCCTCACCCGCTTCCGGTCTTCCTGAATCTGGCTTGACACCGGGTCCATGTTAGGGAGAAGGAGAGTGTGAGGTAGACGCAGCGCAAATCACTGTCCATGCGCTCAGCCCGCTATGGAGCACACGGTGACAATCGTCGGAATCGACGATCGGACTGTTATAAGGAGAAAGTCTCTAAGCCAGTCTGCCTTGATCTGGGTCAGAAGGATAAACACCACTAGTCTCTCTATGGCTCCCACAGAACGGCAAAATACTTTCCAGACGAATACCCGTTTCCTCAATCGTAGATATTCCAGTGTGCTAACTGGACCCTCACAAACGACGTTGTCCACTGTGTGCTCCACAGCAGGGGACAGTAACTAACGCATTAGTTTGTTGTTGTGGCAGACTTGCGTTGCGCTTACTTCACTCTCTCCTCTCTCACCTGCCTGCGCCTGACGGCAGTACAAAGTTAAGAAGGTCGAAGACGGGATCGGGTGTAGTGTTTGACAAAGGTAGACACCCCATCTGTGCCTACCACGCACGATTGGACCAAATTTTCAGAGAAATAAAAGGTGTTGGCTGACTCGGATTCCTGCTTGGTGGCGGTGCCATAGAAACCACATTAAGAAGAAGTCCTTAAGATCTGAATCTCCGTCCTGGGAGGAGGACCGAGTTATCTTGTCAGTCGTCAGCCTTCCAAGCCACGGCCTTTAACAGATAATGATAATTAAGAAATACGCCAGATTTCTTATAGTAGGAAGCGCAATGAGAACTGTGCGGACGGAGATCACGAAGTCAACCTCATCCTCTCTTCCCTTTCCTACGCACCAATCCGCTGTCCATCTGGGACTGAGATTGGACACCAGTGGCTGGCAGACCCAAACAGTCCGTCCACGCGTGCAACACACGACCTGACTCCGCATAACACATCACCCTCTCACACAAAAACGGCAGGACGCTCGAATCTCACATGGGGCAGTGTGCCATAGAAGCCACTGAGTCGGGTAACTTACCTTATCGCAGACGGACTTTCGTTTAAAACAGTTCGGGAAGTCGGCATCTGTGTCGTGTTCCCAGTCCTTTGTGCACATGCAAGAGTAGAAGTCCGTGCCTATGCGCGGAACACAGGTATTCCCCAGGTATGTTCTACAGGCCTGATTACCCGGCATCGCCGTTCTTGACGA